>APFE031073601.1:31183-65250 GCA_000404065.3 Pinus taeda | reverse complement strand
AAGGCTTCAAAGGTAGTTGAATATGACGAAATATGGCAACTCACCTCTTCATCTACAGATGTTGCGATTAATGCATAAGCTTTGCTATTCTTGTTTTCCCAAATGACGAGCTCCTTGCCTGAGGTAGGTTGTATAGGTTCATTGTCTCTGTCTCCGACACACACTCCTTTCCACAGCTCATTGAAAATGAGGGTGTGTTTTATCATCCGGGTCCATTCAGGATAGTTCTCCTTGCCAGTGAGAACTATTCCCACCATGGATATGATTGAATGCATATTATAACAAAAAAAACTTTTGCTACAAAATTTTACTCTTAATGGGAAAGAAAAATATAGTGTCAATACACAAAACCTTGTAAGTATACAAAATTGTACAGTGCATTCAACTAAACAGTGCTATGAATTGGACAATGTAAATACACAAAAATTTATAGGGAATTCAACTGGAAAACACTCCAACAAAGGTACATTTACATCTTCTCACAATCAAAAACAGAGTAACAATGGACAAGTCTTCTCACAATCACCAAGGGGCAGTGAGCATGGATTGTAAGGCACAGTTGACATTCCCGGTTGGTGCACTCACATGCACATGAACATAACAATGAGAAAACGAGTCTATATTCCCAATAAGAGGCCCTGAGCTTTGATACCTCCTTAGAAACTTGAATATATGAGGCCCACAAAATGTAACTAATTATGAAAGCCAATCGTGCAAATGAACAAACTTCAAAGCATGTGTTTATAGTGAAACCCTAATCTAAAAAAGCATCTTCAAAATTTTTCTCACTTCAAAATGTTTCATGGTGCCTCCACGCAGGAGCTCAGAACCCCGACGCTAACAGTAAAACATTGTGTTGTCAAAGGTGCGGTCTCAAGATTCGCTGGTGTAGTGTATTGGCAAGTCGGAGTGCTTGTATGTAATAGGTTGTGGGTTCACCTGCATGACAGTCACAACGACACTCTCAATGCACCGTGCACCAGGAGATATATCAACTCATGGGTTCTTCTTGGTTCAAGTGACAGGTTTAAGGTCAGACAAGTGTTCATATAATCCATGCAAATACATAACAAACCACCACCTAAGCTTGTATTCTATCCCACTTTTCTGTAGCAACACCACTTTAGAAGCCCTACCACACAATGAAGCACGCAGGTGTGCTTAAATTAAATTCACAGGCAGTTTCTGAAAATTGAATATGAGATGAGATGGAAGGTCACAAGAATAAGATCATGGTACTTATGCTTGAGAAATAGTGGAGAAGAATGTCGAGTTTATGGAAGATCAGCCGCTACCCTCAAAAAAGAGAAAGAATGGGATGATTGATTCATCCATTGAACAAATGGAGCAGGTCATTTTGTGCTGATAACGGTTTAGGCTACTGCATGGAGCAGGTCACTGCATGGAGTAGGTCATTCAGGCTACACAAATAGCAATTGGGACAGACATTAGATAGGGGAAATGGTAGTATGGACAATGCTTTTGAATGGAGAGCAAAGGAGCATAATAGGGAGTTACAAAGGACTTAAAATCTAAAAAAGGAGTTGGCTCTGATACCATGTCAGGCCAAGCAGTAACTCCATAAGGCAAAAATGATTCATGTGTATTATTCCATCAGGTAGGTCTTCATTATATACATGAGGGAGAGGCTGTTCAGTCAATCTGCCGATGACTGTTCATATTACTTATTTATCTATTTAGATATATTCACCCAATCATGAAGATTATGTGTCAATAGATACATAACTTAATAATAAAAATTTTAAATGCCCAAGGGCGTAGAGCAGAAAGTGATAGGGTGCTCTCTTAAAGCACTTAGTGGTGTAAAGGTAACTAATTTGAAACTTTATGGCCTATGCCAGAGTTGCGATCCCCTGGTGTTTGTAAAGGTAACTAGTTTGAAACTCTATGGCCTAGGCCAACTGTGATCCCCTAGTGATTTTAACAGCTTAAATTTACTCAAGCCATAGATTAAACATGAAAAATTCATCTCAAGACTCACGTTATATAACAAACAAAAAGTAGTAATAAACCTTTTAAATGAGGCACTCTTGACAAATTAATAATCTTATTAATATTATGAATATGTAATATTTAATTTTAATATAATAAAGTTCTTCTTTTATTTTTAAATTACACAAATTTTAATTTAATTTATTATTTAACCTATTATGCAATTTATTAATGAAATAGTTTATCTTCTTTGAAATAAATTTAATGCAAATTTATTTTAATATTAAGATTTTAAAATCATATTCCTCAATGGGGCTAAACTTGACGATAGTCACTTGGCAGTTAAACCAACACATGAGCCCATCTAGCCTACACGTGCGCCTCTACGTCACTGTGATGAACCAGACCAACTCTAAATGCTAGCAAGTGGAGACCTTGCTTGCACGCTTAGTCGATTAATACAACACCTACAATGGTAGTTCCTTGAGTTTGCTGTTTTGGAAGATGAATTTGGCTTGCACAAAGAACAGTGGAGTTGAGTCCCACGATGCCTCGCCAGGGTCAAGACCTTGGGTGAGAAGAGAGGCAGTCGACTGGGATTATTGGGGAAGGTGTGATACTAAAGTCTAGATTGTCCATGGGACCCTGAAACGTGAATCGTTGGGGTGCCTTGCGGCCTTCCCCCCTGTAATTTCCACTTAAGGGATGAAAAGTCTTTGGAGGCGCCGAACCTGGTGTATGTTGTTTGGGGTAATATCATTCCCATATACTTCTATTTTGGCTCTCAAAACTGGGGTGCTCAGCTAACTTATAATTGTGCTTGTCGTCGTTTACAGGTCCTTCCCATCCATGATTTTTATAGTAATTAGAGGGAGGGGATTGTCTTGGGATGTAATACGCTCCTCCGGGGGCCTGAATGCTGGCCTCAATGAAAGGTGAAAAGTTAGTGTCTGGGATCTCTAACGCCTAAGGGTAGGTGCCTTTTTATTTGCCAATTGAGGGGTGGACGAAGGCACCCCGAATAGTCGCGCCTTGGGACTGGTTCTACACAGACTTTATATGTGTTTTCGTGCATGACATTGGGTTGTTGTTTTACACTCCTCAGAGGTTGATTTTCTGCAGGTTTGGCTATTGTGTTTTTTTACAGGTTTTGTGAATTAATATCTCTTGCCTTCCCTCTCCTTTGGCAGTTTCATCTCGTTTATCTCAGTATGTCTCCTTAAAGGGGACGAACTAGCCATGCAAGAGGCAACTACCTTTGTGTTGGGAATCCCTAATCGGGCACCAATTCACCCTCAGACAATTCTGATAGTCGGGAGACAGAAGAGGTTGTTGCCATCTCTCCAGCTTGCTCCCCATACCATGTGGTAGCCCCTGCCATACTAGAGTCCATTGCTAAACAACTGGGAAATGTTGAGCTGAACATGGATATTCTTTGGAAACATTGATATGATGACCGCAATGAGCTAGTGGCGTATATCAACGACATCTAGTACAACTAGAACAAAATACTATAACAATTGGACAACCTTCAACGCTAACATCGTCACGCCATTGAACACCTCCGCAGCCTGGAAGTGAGGGTGGAGCACATTGATATTCATATATACGAACCCGTTGGCTATTTCGCAGCTCCTCCTGTAATACCCCCAACCCCCCTCCTTAATATGGTGCCATCACTTCTGGTTAACTTTTTATTTTCTTTAAGCATGCTAAGGCTATAAGGCCTATCGGAAATAATGGATGTTATCTTCTTTTTATGGTTTTGTGCAGGTATGATCTCAACAAGCCTAATCGGAATGAGAAAAAGAGACCAGTTAAAATAAATTTTGTACTCAATATTTTTCTAAAAATCTAATAAAATGAGAAAAAAAATTATTTTTTAAAATCATATATATGGTACTTCATAATATTACAATAGATTTATTTCACTATATTTACTTACACCACATACACTAATCATTAAAATGAAAGTATATGTTAAAAAATAATTATCTAGTAAATATATTTTAATTAATTATCTTTTAAAATCATTGAAACATTGGAATAAACTGTTATCGACTTAATAAAATACAACATAATTGAGTTAAATAAGACAGAGCAATAGTTGTCTAATAAATTCTTATACTGAACCCTGTTATCCACTACGGGTAAAATAAGTAAATATATTTTAATGAAATGACTATCTTTTAAAATCATTGAAAACTGATACTGATATTGGAATAGACTGTTCTTAAGTTAACAAAATACAACATAATTGACTTAAATACGACAGAGCAATAGTTATCTAAACCCTGTTATTCACTACGGGTAAAATAAATGGGTTTATAATGCTGCTTGAAACTTACATGTGCACAGTAATAAATAAATATACTTAAAAAAATTGTACTGGTTGGATTTTTGGTTTCGCGCAGCTTGACGTGATGTTGTGGAGGTATGACACAACATACATGTCACGACTCAGGCTCCATTGGAATGTTTTAACTCACAAGTCAAACAAAGAAAAACACCAGTTGTCTACAACTACAAGTACAGAGACCCTACTAATAATAGTGGATTGTTGGAGCATTCTTTGAACTGTCCCTTTCTATCGCAGGATTCACGAGTATGACACTTTTTTGGCTGCGTTACCGAGCTAAGAGAGGGGAATCAATCAACCTGCCTGTTCGAGATTTAAATAATGCCATTAGATAATATTCCAGATACAGACCAATGGACCAATGGACTGTGCCACGTGGAGAGGTCGCGTGATAGGTGAGAATTTAGCATGCGTAAGTTTGGCGCAGTATATCCATAACGGCGCAGCCCGCCGATGGAGTTGCTGACTGGTTAGAAGTGATTTCTGGAGCACGGAAGGAAGTGATCGTCGTTATCATGGTATTTTATTTATAAAAACGAATGGATTATAGCTTTTTGTTATCGACTTCCGGCGGTCCTGTATGCTGATTTGAGACCTCTTATAAAACGCGGACACCAGGCAAGAGAGCTTTTGATAACTAGGGTTGTGAGCGTCTGAAGGAATTTGGAATGGTGTGTACGAAAGCCATGGGTTTTGCCATTTGAATCTGAATCCTGATGAAAGAAAGGTGAGACTAAAAGAATATATTTGTTGAAACCGAAAGTGTCGAGGCGGAAGCGGCGTTGGGTGCCCATTGAAATGGTGGTAGGGGATCACCAAAGAAAAGAGACGTGGTTTAGTTGATAATACACAAACAACGTAAGCGAAGCTTGTATTTAAAATATATAAATAGACTTCTGGGATTTTTGGGTAAAATTTTGTCAGAGATCTTGTTCTAAACATATGATTTCCTGGTTAAAATTTTGTTAGAGATCTTGTTCAAAACATATGTAATTAACTGCTATAAAGTTCCATGGGTTAAAATAAAAAAACATAGATCTGATTAAAAGGAGCTAATTCTGTTCTAAGTTTACGTTTATTTTGGTAGTGTGAAAGTATAAAGTAGGGTGATTTCAATAGTTTGGCATTATAAAAGTATAAAAGTATGGAGATTTCAATATGGGTATACTTTTCAAAAATACCTCATTTTATTATTTTAAAAATATGTAACTTCAAATAATTATTTTTTAAATAATGTGTTTTAATTATATGGAAAGTTGGGTGTAATATAGGGCATATTAATGGACTAACATTTTAAAATATGTAACTTCAAACAATTATCTTTTTAAATAATGTTTTTTAATTATATGGAAAGTTGGGTGTAATGTAGGGCAAATTAATGGATTAACATTTTATTGTCAATCCTGGAGTTGTGAACCTAGGGCATCATTGGAAATCCAACAATTTGTAAAACAAAGCCCTAATTTAGGTAAAAACTACTCACACTTTTGAAAGTTGTGCAGTCGTCAATTCCTTGTTCTAATTTTGCACTCAAAAATCATAAATGTTGCAAACACCAATCCTGTAGTTTTGTCAACAATGTTAAACAAGCCCTAATTATTGGCAATTCAAAAAAATAAAATAAAATCATTACTTAGAACAACAATCTTCCGAATTCTTAAAAATAATGCATAAATTCAAAAAATAAAATAAAATCACTCCTTACAACAACAAACTTCCAAGTTCATAAAAAAAATGCATAAATTCCCATACTAGTTTCGGTAACTCTTTTAGAAGAAAAAAAAAAAATACCTTAATCAATATGAACACTAACTACTTCACTCTTAATCCATATCAACACTAACTACTTCACTCATTAACTGAGACTGCAAACTATATAAATGATTAAAAGTCTCAAAAGAACACATGTCTGAATCCATTCACTTCAAAAGAGTGCTCAAAATCAACAAATCTCCAATCATTCCTGCGCTGAGTAGATCACTGAGTCTCGTTCGAGCTCTGTCACACTTTAGGAATATGGTCTATTTTAATGTCACTTTCTATTCACTGTGTGATGAGAAATAGTGTTGTTCTAATGTGTTTCAAATCATTAACAAATTATATAAGCAAACAAAACTTTGCTCAATCTTAAACCAAGTGAAAGAAACACTCAAGCCTTATGACAAGAGGACTGGCAAGTTCAATTAATCAATCGAACGTCAATTTGTGAAGGTAACTACTCTAAACTGTATTCAAAAGGTCAGAGAAGACGTATTCTCATTTAAGTGCAGGCAGAGTTAAAAACACACAATCCTTTCTACTGTGTATTTAAGATAAGAAAAGGTTCAAACCACCCAAGTAAAATACTACTGATTTTAAAATTCAAGAAAGGATCGGCAAGCTATTCAAAATTTCTAACAAAAAAGGAGTATGCAGGGGACTCGGTTCCTGCACTCCACGTTCCTGCACTAAACTCAAAGTCTTTAAACCTTCAGAGTTAAATGTATTTTGAGTACGATCATTTGAGGTTCATCGCAGTTTATGGTAAAATAAATTATTTGAAACACCCAACATTATGAAAATAACTTTCTCTGGTGTCCACACAACATACGAGCTCGAAATGCACTCTCTTCTCAATAAAACCATTGGCCAACAAACTAAGACCTCCACATGCATTTGACTCTTCAATAGTACTGCCATACATTAAAAAAGGAACTCAAATCTTTGTCATCGTTAACTTTTAAAGAAGGATTTGCATATCTCAGCGCTATAGCTTCAAATCTGAACTCATAAAAGACCATCAGGAAAGTTGCAGTTCAAATATCTGAGAAACAACGTATAAAAGTGGATTATCTAAGCAAACAAACCACAAAAAAAATAATCTTAGGGATGGATGTTGAGTTTGGTTGGTTGGGCCGAAACCAACTAGCTCTCACCCTTTTAAAGTGAGATCAAATTATAGAATGAAAAATATCATGAAAAACAATACATCCCATGCTATATGCTCCGACCCCAAACTAGAAATATGAAGCTACACTAACATCTTCCCCTTTACATAAGCCTTGGCTAGGCCTTTTATAAAATTTACAAGGCCAATTTTTACTCTAACAACCATTTTTTCTTAATTCTAGAAAAATATATTTTTAACAAATTGGTCTCAAAGGTCTTTGCATATCTTCCTAACCATGGGTAATTTTGGACAATTAGTTGGAGGAAACCTAATTTGTCATGTTTTCAACAAAAACCTCTCTTAGAATTTTCTCATTCAACTCTACGGAAATCATGCACAAAATTGGTTGTTTGGGTACTTTTGCAATTCTAGGTTTTTCTTGATTTTTTACAAATCTGCCTCAAGGACCCCTTTGGATCTTCCAAACCATGATGATCTTTGGAAAAGCGTTTTAGCCTTAGTCAATTTTCTATACTGGGAGAAAACACCTTGTTCCATAATAATGATATCCTACTTCATATGCATGAAAATCGAGGTGAACTTTCGCAGTTTGAAGACTGTCAAATTTGGGGCTAAAGCATTATTTTTTCCCTAAAAATAAATCCGTACAACCTAGGCGCATTATAACCCACATGGAAGTAGGAAAACATCATTATGAACATCAAACAACTCTCTTTTTCCTCTCAGAAGTGTTTTAGTATGTCAAACACCAAAACGTGCAGAAATTGTTGTTGGTGCACGAATAGGTTAGTGAAATATAAGCACACATTTGACTGTTAGATAGGCTCCAAAATAGTCTCTAACATGTGCTCGTACAATCATCCAACATTGCTCTCCATGGCAAGCTCAAATGATAAATATGTCTACATGTACTTTAACTCTAGTGCAGGATCTCTATTGAGTGCAAGACCTGTATTAACAACATTAACGACCATCAATTCTAAGAAATTCATATAACAAAGGTATAAAATGAAAACTGAATGTAAACAAGCGAATAAGCGAGACATCATATGAGAAAAAAGATGCATTAGATACAACAATTATGGTGTCTCACATGGAACATTCTAAATTATTATAAAAAAATAATATAAATATGTGAAATTGTTATTTTTTAGTTTCATTCTATTTAATAGATTACAAAATAAATTTCATTTATGTAATAAGAGAATGGATATCATTTCCATATTGGAGATATGATTTGGATATTTAAAAATATAATAAATAATATGATCAAAACTAATAAAGATTCAGATTTGATTAGAGATACGATAGACGTGAGAGAGTACCATCTCTTTCTCCCACCATTACTTCATAAAACATAAGGTGATAATATTCAAAAATGTCTCAACGATTTTTTTTATCATCCATGTACCAAGCTGCATTATAATTCCAACTTTGCATAAACTATCAACTTTTATATTTCTCTCTATGGTTGAAAAACATTCTCAAAATTTTGACCTCTTCTAGAACACACCGTGACATCTTTGATCGTCTTTTACCCACATGATGAAAACTTAATAATCATTGAACACTAGTAAACTATTAATTATTATTTTTCATTTACCACAACAATATTATATTTAGTGTCATCAATTGGAATACTTATCTAACCCCTCCTCTAATGTTGCCCTAAATTTAACGGAATGATTAGTAGAATGAGTATAATGCCTCCCCCTCCAAATATGGTAGGTTCTCCTTGTAACACCTCATGAAAAAAATAAATTAGAGAAAAATCTTATCAATTTGTTCTTCAACCACCAACATTATTTAGTTTTTTTTGTTATACCATATGAATGATCAATATGTTGAGCACATTGGTTGCAGACGTTAATGAACTAATATTTTTTCTTTAAAAATGAAAGGTTTCTAGCTAACCATTTCCTATGCCACCATTAATGGAAGAGAATTAGAAACATTTGTTTAAGAAGTCACTTCCAATTCCTCAAATCCACTTTAATAGAATTCCGTGTCCAAACATTTTTCAATGTTGTTAGTACCTCCAATTCGAAACCTATTTATTTTAAATAGTCACAATTCACGGTTAAATAACCATTTGCCTACTCACCTAGTATGCAAAGATGATATATTCCAATTCCCTCCTAATTCCTATTCTGTAATTTTTCCCATATTAATATTGTGTTCATTGATAAACATCACATAAACAACTTCACTTTAGAAGGAAATTTTAACTTCAAAAGATAGTTCTCCCACCACTTAATTTCTCTTCTTCCTTCCCCTATATTTAAAAACATATATTCGAGCCTATATATGTAAACCCTTGAAAGAGATAGGGACTAAGGCTTGTTGTGATGTTCATGGATTTGAACATGATTCGTTTCTAAACATGATAAAAAACCATCTAGTAATATTGATTCATTATCTTACCTCTAGATTGAAGTTGTAAGTAGATTTACAATGACACAAAGCATGCAAAAACATATATACCTTAGTGATCGAATCACTTATATCAATATTAAGTGGTCTTCTCCACTCCCAAACCATGTCTTGTCCCTAGTATGAATGAGATTCCCCTCACTTACCTTCCAAGCTACATCCCAAATCAAGGGAAAGCATGAGAATATATAAAATTGTGTTACTTAATATGGGCATAGATTGAAAATATTTTTTTGTTATTAATATCGTTTTTCAAATATCATATGTCAACTCTATATTAGGCGCATAAAGAATTACACAATTCCTTCACACTAGGTTCTAATATCAATCATTGATCCATGTGAGCCTAGTAAGAATGGAATTACACACACACGCACATGCTTTTTGTAATGTTCTTCCTAACCAACTTCATGTGGAATTGAATTGACTTGAAAATATGAAAAAGTTATTGTGTGTAAGTAAAAGAAAATATGACAAAGACATATTGAGATTGGTCACTAACTTTATACTAACACAACCATATAAATTAAATGGTTGGTAAATGTCAATAAGAATCAACAAATTTACCTCGTGATACATGCTACATTGCCAACCACATATAATGTAGAAAAAATGTAAATATATAGATTTACCAAAGTCAATGCCCAACAAAATTTATGTAAGTCATTGCACAAAATTTAGGTATGACAATTATTGAGGTTTTTAATTTTTAAGTGATTTTAAAATTGGATGGTGAGGATTAAAAGGGAGAACAACAATTGAATCCATCCCCACCATTTAATTTGTATGCCCCCTTCCAATAAATTAAGTAAATAATATGTTGATTGTAAATTATTATTATTATTATTATTATTATTACTATTAGTGATGAATATATATATATATATATATCAAAACATATCCCCCATTTACCCACTTTTACAAGGTCTCCAGTGTAATCATAAGCTGAGTTCTACTATGACATTACCCAACCTCCAAGTTTCAGTTATGGAAGTGGATCCTACAAGCTAGAAAACATACTACCATCCCTTATGGACACTAGAACTCATTCCTCTAGTGATCAATCCCAGAGCTTGATCTCATTTTTATAATCTAGACACCCCAACTGCATCGATAACATAATGTGCATAAAGTTATGAGGCAACAACCACACCCATAAGCATTCCTACATGGGGTTATGACCAACATCTCCCTATTATGTGCTAGTCGTTACGAGATCTGTGTGAATTTTTCAGGGCTAACATTAGGCCACTTCCTAGAAGTACCCAGAACTTTCCATAATTAGATCTAAGATGAAGATAAGTGTAAAAAATTAATACTAGGCTAGATATTTCCCAAAGCATGCCTAATACATGATAAACATTTCGTCAAACATATGATAAACATAGAAGCTATAGGTCATGAATTCATATATGATCATAAACTTCTGAACTTCATCTAAGAATCATCAAGAAGGCTATAGTCCCTCTCAATCTAGCTGCAACAACACTTGTTAGCCTATGCATTCATTAATCATTCAATAACTTATTGAATCATGAACGAGATCCGTGATAAAAGCACATCATCTAACTAAGCATATAACCAACATATAACTAGAATAGAATCCATGACAATTAGATATAACAAGTTCTCATAGGTCACAAAGGAAAAATAAATCATATTAACATATGAAAAAGCTAACAAAGTCAGGGACTTCCATGTACCACTGGACCATATATTGGGATAACCAAAATCTCTCTCTCACAAAATCACCCTCGCACCATATTCCATGCATGAATGTGGGATTATATAGGTTAAACCAAAATAGAACTAAATAGGGCTTCCAAAGGCCAAACCACCTGAACTCTCAATCATAATGATTTCAACTAACCGGTCTAGAAATCACTAATACAAACGAGGTTGGTCTCTTCCCAAGCTATCTAGGGCTCCAAGGACTCTATCTCAACCCACAGCCTCTAGCGAACCTAGGTTGTTACAACTCTCTAGAGATCTCCCATCTCAACCCATAGCCTTTAGGGAACCCAAGTTGTTCCATGACTCCATAGATTCTATCCCAACTCACAACCTCTAGGCAACCCAAGAACCAATCAAAAATCCAAATAGGGAACCCACTACATCATGGATATCAAGGAAATGGCAACGAAAGATTAAAACCACTGTAAATATAGGATAATCTCCATGCCAATGACGACAAATGACCATAGAATCACATGTTGTATCATGCATCCAAATATTATCAAGGAAATCACAGATGCAACATGTTGCTTGTAATGTACTCCTATTGTAGTTGTTGATCCAACTTTTTCCTTATGCTCCCTTTCTTTTCTTTGCTCGCCCTTTGGTTTCCTTTGCTTACTTGCTTGCTCTCTTCTCATGGAGCTCTCCTTTTTTTTTTGAAATTCATCCAAAGCCACAAAATGACAAAAAGCTTAGAAAAAAGTTGTGAAACGTTTCTATCATGCCTTTTTACCATTGGTGTCTCCTTTTTCTTTCATTTTCCTCATTTTCTCTCTAATTTTCCTTCCATGTATATTTGTGTATCTTCGCTTTCCTCTTCTCCTATTTTTGTTTATTTCTCATAGTTAAATGTCATACATTGTTTCTTTTCCTTAGCCAATGCCTTTTCCAATTTCTATAGCCATTAATTAACTACACATGATGCCCACCATAATATTTATCCACCATTCAACTTTGATTACGTGTTCCATGACTTTGGTTTTATTTTATTTACATGCAAAATCAACCAAGGGTTGCTACAAATCCCTGTCCCTTGGTGCAACACTATCCTCGGTGTTCTATGATTCTTATGACCAATAAAACATACTGCCTATGGAACTTTATAACACAGATCGATGCAATATTGAGAACATACCAAACTGCTAAAAACATGACCACCATAGTGCTTATTGGAGCTTTATAACATAGCTCATAATATATATATATATATATTATATATATATATATATATATTATATATATCTATATATATATTATATATATTATATATATATATATATATATTATTATATACTTATATATATATATATATATATATATATATATATTATATATAGATATATATATATATATAGACACACACACATCACAAAAACACATATACCAAACACATTTTCTCAACCAACAAATAAGAAAGCATACAAAGCCTGCATTTGATCAACTATCTCCCATGTAGCTTCATTGGGCCCAAACTGCTTCCAATGCACTTTAACTTTATCAATTGTTCAGTTCTAGAACATGAGTTGTTTCCACTGCAATATCCATTGTGGCTCTAGCTCAAACTCTCCCTCTAGTTCCATCTACAATACAGATCAATCAATCACATAATCAACATCCTAGACATATCTCTTAAGCAATTAAACATGGAAAACATCATGGAATTTCACCATTGGCAGCACTGCAAGTCTATATGAAACTAGTCTAATCCTCTCAAGGATCTCAAAAGGCCCATAATACCAAAGTGCTATATTAGCACATGACCCAATCCTTAAGGAGCTCCTCTTGGGTTTAATTTGAAAGTACACATACTCCCTAACCAAAAAATCCTTGAATGTTTTATGTTGATCCACATAACTCTTCTACCTATCTTGTGTTGTCTTTAAGTTCCTCTTAATAACCTCAATCTCCTGCTCCATCTTAGACAACATATCCAATCAAATCATCACCCTATTCACTAGATCACTCGAGCTGATAGGAGTATTACAACTATGCCCATAGAGATCCTCAAATGGACTCATCTTCAAGGATTATTGATACTGGTTATTATACAAAAACTTCAACAATGGAAGATACTCCTCCCACTTCCTTTTGTCATGCATTACATACATTCTCAACATATCCTCAAGAATCTTGATAAGCCTCTCGGTCTGTCCATTTGTCTGGAGATGATAGGTTGTATTGAAAGCTAAATATATCCCCAAGACTGCAAACAACACTTTCCAAAACCTATAAGTGAACTTGAAATCTGTTTAACTATCCTGGTCAAAAATCCATGTAATAAAGTTAATAAAGGAAAAAATAATAACCATGGTCATGGGACATGTATTTAAAGCTCAATGTTGGCCAAAACCATAGTGATAGGGATCACTTGTGATTAATTAGTGGCTATGGAAATTGGCAAATGCAATGGAAAAGGATTTGGAAAGGTGTCATGCATTAATTGCATTTTATTTATGAAAATAATGGAAATTAGGATACAAGGAAGGTGAAAGGTCATAGGTTGAATGTGAGGATGAAAATGAAGCAAAATAATGGAAAATTGAAGAAAATGGAGGCCTCTTTAATAAAAAGCCTCTTGAGGATCAGTTGACAAACTCTTGTTAGTTTTAGCTTGAAGCTCTCTATTCTACTCTCTCTCTCATACCCTTGGACACTTAGAGTTTTCTTGGGGCACCCTTGGAGGAGTGTTGCATACTTGATACTTGGAGCAAGAAGGCAAAGGAAGAGAAGGAAAGTGCAAGAAGACATTGGGATCAGTAGCTACAATGGGTTTTTCTTGAAGGTACCGAGTTGCATGTATGATTTCCTTGCTAATTTTGTCATGTAGTGTGCATGCATGTGGTTTCTTGGTTATGATCTATCATTTGCATGGAGGATTGTCTAGATTGATGATGGATTTTCCTAGCATTTCCATTTCCTGGATCTCCATGGTGTTGTAGGTGGCTTTCATTTTCTTTTCTAGATGGTTCTCATGTTCCTTATGGTTGTGGGTATAGTTAATATTTCTTGGAAGCCTTGGTTGGACAAATGCTTTGGAAGCACTATAATACCTTAGGTTGAGTTACTAGTCTTGGAAGCCTTTGTTGGAAAAATTCTTTGGAAGCCCTTGGTGGGTTGAGTTACTAGTCTTGGAACCCTTGGATGGACAAACAGTCTAGAAGCCCAGTAACAATTATGGGTTGAGTTTCTAGTCCTTGAAGCTCAAGTTGGAACAAATGCTCTCGAGCCTTAGATAGATTGGGTAGAGATCAATTTAGTGATGGTTAGTGATGTCCAACCATGAGTTGGAGTGAATCGTTAAGGGTTGAGGTGGTTTTGCCTCTAGAATCCTTGGTTTGGTTTTCTTGAGTTTTTTTATGAGATCCCACATTAATGCTTGGAATATAGCACATGGGTGATTGACTAAAAGAAATGTTTGGTTCAATCAAATCTATGGTTGGATGGTACATGGAAGTCCCAGACCTGGTTGCATTTTCCATATGTTGATAAGAGCTTGTTTCCTCTTTTATTTGATGCGTAAATATACGTGTTCAAATGTAGTTTTTTTTATTATTATATCCTTGTTATTTTTGTTGGTTATATGTTGGTTATGAGTATGTTTTATGGCAGACATGATGTATGGCTCCCATCATGTTTTGATTTTGGAAATGAAAGAATAATACATATATGACCTAACATGTGATAATGCAACTATTTTGATAACGTATTATTGCTTCCTTATGATTCTCAGATAAGTATGGGACCCCTATGCTCAGATCTATTTTTATGATATGTAGAATGTATATTTGTCACATGTTTGACGAAATGCGTGTCATGGCTAGTATGGGTCCAGTTAATTCATTGATCAAGTTTTTTCATTAGTACCTATTTTTATGTTAATTATCATTTCTGAAAATTTCATGAATTTCTGGGAAGTGGACTGAGTCCTGGCCCTAAAAAAGTGCCACAAAATCCGGGGTCGCTGGCCCAAAACTAACTTAAAAAGTTCACAGTCGATGGCACACCCTTGCTGTGGGAGTGATTAGAGGGTCCTAGTTGCATGCATTCCTTTTCATGGGAGAGAATGAGGATATAGGGCATTGAAATTCCAAGTTGTCTCAGGGACTGGTCACCTAGAAGGGTTGGTTGGCCCCTGAAGGTTTTGTAGCATGTGTGGAAGGTCAGTATGGTTTTGTTTTATGGATTCCACTTCCTTAACTAGATACGGGGATTTGAATCACATCATAGTAGCCTCTCATCACATGTTTACCTCGATGAATCGGTTAACTTGGGTAAATGTGGGAGGAGGGTGTTACAAAGTGGTATTCGAGCATGGTTTTGTTCTATTTGGGGAATGTTTAGTTTTTTTCTCCTTGGGTCTTATATGACACCACAGAGGGGTATCAGAGCATGGTTTAACCCTTGGACTAGATGGGAAGTATGTGTTGGTCGTGCATACATGTCGATTTCATATGTGTTCCTTATGCTTGTGGTCTATTTGATTCTTGCATGTGCATGGCATTGGTTATAGTTGTAGTGGTGTTGCCATGTCAAAAGTTGATGGTCTTGTTGTTGGATGTGGTCATCATGAGTGCATGTCGATTGTGCATTGGTCATGTGATCTAGGTGGATATTGGTAGCCACTCGCCTATTCCACTTGGACCACCACCACTATCTCTTTCATTTTTCATAGCCCTTAATTGTAGCACAATTTACTATTTTTGGCAGTTTTTTCGCGTCCAAAATAGGTGGGTATCCAATGTTAACTAGTCAAAAGTTGTAGTCCTCAGATAGATATTTCTAATGAGGTATTTTTCACGTCAAACAAAGATCATATGCCAAAATTACAACCCCTAGAAGTTGATGTATCAATTTACCGAAACGGGGCCCATAGTTTTGGCGCTTCATCTCCTAGGGTTAGGTTTCTGGATGTTTAGGGTTTTCCATTATTTCTAAATATTAAATAGGCCGCTAAAAATCACCGTAACACAGTTGAGAGGCATGTAGCCACCACATCTCTTCTAAGAGTTAAGCTACCATCACTTGACCTAGTCTTATTTCCATTATGCTTGTAAACATATTTCAATACTTGATATTGGTGAAATGAAGTGTTATTTTTGCTGCCTCTTTGTATTTATGGTTATATCTATAATTTTTTGTGTTCTTATTTAAAGCTAGATCAGTGGTCTCAGAGCGGTCTTCTATTTCTATCTCCAAAGAGGTTGGGATATAAGGATTTAGGGTTTGATCTGGTTAAACCTTTGCAAGATCAGCCTCGCAAATGCTAACGGCTACCCATGGGGGAAGAAGAGAAAGACGAGGGAGTAGGATATCCTATCAAAATATTGCTTGAGGAGGCCCTTGAGTAACAAAGGAATGTGATGATGGATAATTTTTCTAGATCCTTCAATGATTTCCCACCAATGACACATCCACATCTAGCAGCCACTCTAGAGGTGCCACTCCTTTTAAGGTACAAGTAAACTTTGACATTCACATATTTCAGGGCGAAATAAATGTAGATGCCATAAGTAAATGGTTAAATTTGCTAGAAGAATATTTTTGTGTTCATGATTTTTACATCCAAGAAAAGATTACTTTTTCTCTTCTCAAAGTTGCCCTGCATGTCAAGGACAGGTGGGAAACCTATTGTGAGAAGAAGGATAAAAGTACGCCCTCATCATTTTCAGCCTTACCAACTTGGAATTCATTTTGGAATGCCATCAAGGAGGAGTACTAACCTATTGGGAGCTATGAGGATAAATACATAAAGTGGACCACGCCGCGGCATGGAATGGACCAAGTGTTGCGGTAGTTTACCAATGTTTTTCATACCCTTCACACGAAGTTGGGTATGAAGGATTCTGAGAAACATTTATTACTCAACTACCACAGCTGCCTACATACGTACATCCAGGAAGAGATGGAGTTCCTGGACATCTCCTCGCTCGGCATGACATATCGATACGTTGTTAATATCAAGCATAAGCTTAAACAGAAAAGGTGAGACTTCGGATTTGCAAATCTGAAGCAAGGGAAAGGTGCCACAAAACCACAGACTAAAGGATAAATCCAAGGCGAGGTGGCCTAGTACAACCCGCCAAATCCGCAAGCAATGAACAACACTGTGAAGCTGAAGAAGGACATGGGAAAGTGGTGTGAGTCCCATAAGAGCTCGACTCACAACACAGGTGAGTGTCGGGCCAAGCAGTCACTGGTGGCTATGCTGAAGGCTTCTAAATCTAATGCATGTTCTGACTATGAGTCGGAACCTAATAAGGGGAATGACAAAGGGAAGTAGGTTATTGATGCAGAGCCCAATGCCACCGTTGACATCACGAATATCTAGAGGATGAGGAGCACCTCTTCCACTCCTAGATATGTTTAAAGGGTTCCCTGCTACAGTTCATTGTTGACAGCAAGAGACAAAAGAATATCATTTCTGTAGAGGTCGTGAAGCGGTCGGGCTTACTAACCACAACACACCCAAAACTATACACCATTGGGTGGCTTCACCAAGGATGGGATCTTCGCATCATCCATCAGTGCCGCCTTGCATACAACATCAAGCCCTTCATGGTTGAGGTATTATGTGACATTGCTCCTCTTGACGTTTGTGATGTATTATTAGGCTAACCATAATTTTGGAAGTGACATGTTTCATATGAGTCAATGCCTCATGTTAATATTGTTACCTTGGGAAATAAGTTGTACAGGATACAAGAGGTAGCACCGCATACTGCCATCTCCTTGGTTACTACAGAACAATTCAGTAAGTTCATTTCTAAAATTGGGAAATTTGTTTTCCTAATGATACGCCCTCAGGGAAAGAAGAATATGGTGGCCACAACCTTCAGACAGGGCCCCTCCACATGACAACAACAAATGGACAAGGTCGTGGAGGAGTACGAGGACATCTTCACCTCCCTCATAGGGGTGCCTCTCTACTACTAGATCAAGCACTCCATCGATCCAACCCGAGGTGCACCATTGCCCAATAGACCAATCTATCAATGCTCTGTTTTTGAGAACGATGAAATCAAGAGGCAGGTTGAGGAGCTACTACAGAAAGGTCACAACTGGTTGAGTTCATCACCCTATGGGATCCCGATCATGTTGGTACAGAAGAAGGATGGGACTTGGAGACTTCGTATTGACTATCGGGTGCTAAACAAGATCGCTATCTAGAATAGGTATTCGATCCCACAGATTGATGACCTTCTGGACCAACACAAGGGGGCCAAATATTTCATCAAGATCGACTTGAAGTCAAGATATCACCAGCTAGCAATTGAACCCTCTGATATGTGGAAGAGTGCCTTCAAAGCCAAGGAGGGCCTTTTTGAATGGTTGGTTATGCGGAAATTCACTAACTCATTTGTAGTGGTATACTTGGATGACATCATAATCTTCAGCTAGAGTTGGGAAGAGCACCTCCACCACATCTGATAGGATCTCCAAATACTTCGACAACACAAGTTGTGTGCCAATTTGGAGAAATTCATGTTTGGCATGACCCAGATTCAGAATCTGGGATACATTATTGATGAATGGGGGTTGCATGTGGATCCATCCAAGATCTAAGTCATTTGGGATTGGCCAGTCCCAACCACTCTGACAGAGCTCCGCTACTTTCTAGGTCTTGCCAATTTCTACGGCATGTTCGTGTTGGGGTTCTCTCATATTACTTGGCCCTTGAATAAAGTCACCAAGGGAGGAGAGAAAGAAAAATTATTTTGGTTTGAATCTTAGTAGAAGACGTTCACATATTTGAAACATCCCCTCTCCTCTACACCAATGCTCACATTACCAGACATACAACAACCATTTGAGATCGAGAAAGATGCCTCTAACTATGCTATTGGGGCAGTCCTTACTCAATAGGGGCATCCAATGGCATATCACAGTGAGACACTTTCAGACATAGTATGAAAGTCTCCCACTTGTGGCAAAGAGATGTATTCCATTGTGCATGCCTGCCAACAATGGAAAGATTACATTTTGGGAAAGGAAACCATCTTCCACATAAACCACCAACTCTTGTAGTTCATATAGATGCAAGGGAAGTTGCATAATGATCACCATCAGAAGTGCTCTAGATAGCTACAATAATTCCATTTGGATATCAAGTACAAGAAGGGAAACACCAATAATGTTGCACATTGCTTAAGTCAACCACCAATCATGGTGTTAACCACAATACTCAACTATTGTGGGGACAGGACTTCTGATTGGCCACTTCTCTATAAAAGTGGCCGAGAATTCGACCACACATGCCAGACGCTCTTGGAGGGTTAGAAAGTTCTAGTTTTTCACCTCCAAGATGCACTGTTATGCCACCTAGGACACCTTTGTGTTCCTTCAAGCTAGCATGCTAAGATGATTTGGGAAGCGCACTACATTCGAGTTGCTGGGCATTTCAGGGTCAAGAAATTAGTGGCAGTACTGTAGAAGTATTTCTATTGGCCAAATCTTCCACAGGATGTCAGAAAGTACATCAGATCATGCACTACCTGCACCATTTCAAAAACGACCATCAAGAAGAAAGGCCTCTATACTCCGCTACCTACCCCTAGTTGACCTTGGGAATCAATATCCATGGATTACATGTCGGGAATTCCTTCTACTAACCATAGAAATGACTGTGTTTTTTTGTTCATCGACAAATTCTCAAAGATGGCCATTATGGCATCCTGCAAGAATAATATCACATCAGAAGCCATTTCTAAACCCTTCTTTGCATGAGTGTGGTAAACCATGGGATCCCACAATCTATCATCTCATATCGGGACAACAGGTTCCTGAGTACATTTTTCTCCAGTCTCTACTTGATGCTGGACACCAAGCACACTAATTCCACAACTTTCCATCCCCAAACTGGTGGCCAGACAAAGTTTGTCAACAGGATGATCGTACACATTCTTCGCATGTACAACTCAAATAATCCATGCACATCGGATAAGAGCCTCCCCTATGTCCAACAAAGCTATAATCGGGCTCTCCACAGCTCGACTAGCCATAGCCCTTTTCAGGTGGGCTTGGGATTCTAGCCACTATGTCCCATTAATGTGGCCATACCATTTGCAAGTATTCAAGGAGATTTGACTCATGTCCAGTCTGAAGCTGACAAGGCAAACAACTTCAGTAAGAAAATTCATCACATCTGCCAACATGTCCATGACATATTGTACAGAGCCAGTGCTAAGTACAAGTAGTGGCAAGAACAACATCAGGTGCCATGCAAGTTCCAGGTGAGCGACAAAGTTTGGATACATTTGCAAAAGGAGCACCTCGTTGGGCCCCACCGCAAGCTCCTCTCGCTCTGATATGGGACATACACCATCAAAAAGGAAGTACGGGATAATGCCTTCAAGCTCAACATTCCACCATTCATTGGTCTGCACACAATGTTAAATGTGGACCACCTTCAGCCCTACTTCCCACCATTGTTGGATACATCTAACATTGCAGAACATATCACACCAACAAAATTAGACCCAGACTGCACGGAACAAGACACAATTGATTGGATCATGGAGACACAGATCAATAACCCCTGATAGCAAAGGATCCAACTATATTGAGTTGGGAAAGCAGGCCAACT
The DNA here is from genome assembly GCA_000404065.3 of Pinus taeda. Taxonomy (NCBI): domain Eukaryota; kingdom Viridiplantae; phylum Streptophyta; class Pinopsida; order Pinales; family Pinaceae; genus Pinus; species Pinus taeda. The sequence goes on along the minus strand of APFE031073601.1, from coordinate 44,295 downwards.
CCTCCACCAGGGCAAGTGGCTCACCACGGACCAATTTTAGCAGAAGTTTCATTATCTCATGGAGGAACGCAACACAATGGGGACCATTTATTCCTAAGGGGGGAGGAATGATCCAGTTGAATGTTGTTGGCCACTTTCCCATTCCACTTGGACCCCCACCACTGTCTCTTTAATTTTTTCAGTTTCCTTAATTGCAGCAGAAGAAACTTCTTTTGGCAGTTTTTCGGGTCTTGAAATTCAAGAGTTGTTTTGAGGCCCTAAACGACGTTTTTTGGGAAATTCAGGGCCAGTAAGGACCATGGCCTAGTTTTCTCTAGTAGGAAGCTGTAGTCTTTAGATATATCTTTCTAACAAGGTATTGTGTGTGTCAAACGGAGATCATATGCCAAAGTTACGACCTCGGGTTGTTGATGTACCAATTTACCCAAATGGGGCCCATAGTTTTGGTGCTTCATCTCCTAGGGTTAGGTTTTTGGATGTTTAGGCTTTTCCATTGTTTCTCAATAATAAATAGGCCTCTACACCTCATTGTAACATAGTTCAGAGGCATGTAGCCACCACATCTCTTCTCAGACATAAGCTATCATGCCCGAGCTAGCCTTTTCCATTCTGTTTGTAAGCATAATTCAGTATTTGATATTAACGAAATGAAGTGTTATTTTTGCTACATATTTGTCTTTATGGTTATATCTATAATTGATCTGAAATGAGGGTTTAACACCTTGTTTCACTTACAAGAACCTTTCACTCCAAATCTTAACAATTATTTGATCTAGCTTATGTTGACAATTGCATAATTAAGTACTTGAAATAGGTGTATGTATTTGTTTATTTTTAACCTTTTAAGTACTTTAATTTGATTTGTTTCTGATAATATTAAACACACATAAAAGCCATATAATGTAGCAAATAAGCATCAACACATAACAAAAAATTTAGTCTAGGAGTTCACCCAAATATCGTGGGCTACGTCTCCTTGAGCTTCTGTCAATTTGACATGGATCTTTGGGATTATGTTTTCAATTATTTACAAGTTCCACACTCAACTCCAATGGTTATTTACGGAACCAATGGGCTTAGAAAACCATATATATCCCTATCATGGTTGTCATCATTCTGCAAATAGCTTTGAGATCCCTTGCACTTGATTCCTTCGATTGGTGCAGTGAACTTCTTGATGGCACAAACTCCTTTAGAATTATTCGAATGTCTCTAAAACCTCTTCTAATGTCTCCAACACATATCAGAAATCAACAATAGACTGTTCGTTTGCTCAAAATGAGCACTGCATCCTCGATCCAAGACTTCCTCCATGGTTGCCATTGGGCTACCTCAAACTTCTCTGTAGCATTTTGGCCTTTAGAAGACTTTAGATTCCTCTATAAACCCTTGCAATGGATTCAAAAGGCTCATTACAGTCAGGAATGTTTTTTGGTTCACTGAGAATGGATATTAGTAGCTCCTCCAACTACCTCCAACCCCTGGTGGCCCTGAGCTCAAAAATCTCCCTAGGTGAAAGTCTCTTTGAATATGGCTTCTTCAGCTTCTATGGACTATCCCATTGGCTTCTAAAGGTCTCAATTAGCCTAGCTAGCCTCTTGGTTCACTCTTTTATGTTGAAAATCACTTCTAGAGTGCATTTAATCAGTAACTCCTAGTCATCCTCCACTAAATTTGGAAAACTGGAGTTAACTATCACTAAATTTGGTATACCACCATTTTTTGGCACTTCACCAAGCTTTACCATATCGCTGATTGTTAGCTTAATCATTGGGCGTGCATGTGATGGGTAGAATCGGCGGCTAGGGGATAAGGTTGGTGGTTAATGTGCAACCGCATGTGGTTAATTACAATCGGCGGACATGTGATAGTTTTTGGGGACTACTGGCGGGTAATCGTTGGTAGCCTTGCTCCCCAAACCTCTTCACATTAAACTTCAAATATAACCTTTGACCATAGATGGTTAAGAAACAATGCATAGTGGAGGTGGTAGCACACTAGTCTAGCTTGCCGAAGGTCACAGGTTCGATCCACCAAAATTTTACAACACCATTCCAGGGCCATGTGGCGGCCTCTAGGCTTGCCACATTTCAACTTCTGATTGGTCACCCAAAAGGAATATCTTGGGGAATATTCCTTGGAATATTCTTTTTTTAATATTTCTGAAAAACCAATTATTCTTGGAAATTACAGTTTACTAGAATTTTTCAAATGGTGATAACTTCTTCATACAGTGTTATTTTTTCAAACTATTCATGGCATTGGAATTAGGAGGACAAGAGCTATCCAGCTATTTAGGTTTGACGCTCTTTCGAACACTTTGAATTTTGAGCTATCATTAAAGTCCTAGATCAATATCTAATCACTCCTCTCCATTGGGAATCTTTTGGACCCCAAAGGACTGATATACTGATTTGAATAGTAGATGAGAGTACAATACTCTCTTCTTTTAGCCTTCATACACTTTCTTGCATGGCGGGTGGCTTTGAACCAAATCTCAAAGGTAGTCGACACTTCCCTTCCTATATGTGCTTGTCCTCCTGTTAAGAATTGTCTTCCTTGAACTCATTTAGAATTTACAGAAGGTAGCCGAACATCGCTTCCAAGCCACTTCCATGGCAACCTTTGTTGCTACAAATCTCCTTCAGTAGATGATATCAAAATACAAGAAAACAACTTGACGACATAAATTCTTGCCTCACCAAAAGAAACAAATTTCACATCATGTGAATCATCATAATGTCTTTACATCTTGTGCACAAATGATTGACTAAATCCCAAGCCGACAAAAACATGCCCTTTCAACAATTGACCTTTCAAGTCAAGCATGTACAAAAATATTTTTAATTATTCTTTTACAAAGATGAAACACTTCATCATTATCTCCCTTTTACAATCTTGGAGACGAAATCAACTCTTCTAAGTTGATATGACATTACATGCATGTTTAAACAAAACAATATGATGGTCAATAGCTTTCCATCAATTCAATTACATACATGTTTAAGCAAAATAATATGATGGTCGATAGCTTTCCATCAAGTCAATTACATACATGTTCAAATACAAGGAAACCATTAACATCCCTGTGTTCATACATTCCATCCTCATGCATGTATTCAATTCTTCAACTTTATCTTAAGCACAATCATAAGTACAAGATCCTCAATCACATATACATGTACTTTCAAAGCCGAAATGAAGATAATTTTGCTGCAATAAAGTGAGTCTACATACTCAACTTTTCCATCCTGCAACTTGCATTCCATTAGCAAAGAAATGCAAATAGATGTGACACATTTCTTTTCTCATCAAAAAAACATGTAACTTTAATTGGATAAGAACTCTAGCCATTTCTTACCAATCCACACCAAAGCTGCTTCCTTTAACTGCACATCAATATCAACATTTGGCTCATCTTAAAACACATCGATTATGGAAACTTCCTTTCGATTCTTACCATACTCTTTCTCCACTTTCTTCAAATTTCGTGGAAGCATTATTGGATTCAAAGTCCAACACCTTTCAGCAATATGTCCTTGCTTATGGCAGTAAGTATAACACATGTTCATCTTCTTGACAACATAATTTTCCTTGTCCAATGGACCTTTGGCTTCTTGCCTTCTTTCCTTCAAAAGTTTCCTGTATGTGGCCATTCTCTTCCAACATCTAGAAACACTATGGCTAACCAAATCACAAAAGGAACGTGAAATTATTTTCCAATGCTTATGTGGAAATTTATCATGCTTAACGTAATCAAAATAAGTGTGATGGAAATCAGATTTATACCTTTCCCTTTCACCTTCATTACCTTCATGAGGAGGTGAATCAAATGAAGAAGTAGCTCCCTTTGGAACACCATCAATACCTTCAATGTTTTTAGTGCTTTCACAACTTTCTGGTTCAAGTGTATGCTTATGAACATCTTCTTCCTGCAAATGATTTTTCAAAGAATTGCATTTCCTAAGAATACAATCTTTACAAACTTGAGGTAGGGAACCTAAAATGAAACTCCTTCTAGGAACTATTTCAATTGCCTTCATGGCTGCTTTCGAACATTCTCCATAAGATTGTCCATAGCCAAGACCCAAATATTTAGGCCTTTCCCCAACCATTATTGGCTCAACTATACCCTGTGCATGTTTGCCCAATCCTTTTCCTTCATAGCCAATTTTGGACATTAACTTGGACCCTATGACTCTTGTATGTTTTTCAAAAGAACCAACATAAACATTCTTAGAGGAAATTGAATACAAACTAGAATTGTTTACCTCTTCTTCAAGATGATACTTGACTAAGGCTTCTTTGGCAGCAAGGAGTTGTGTCTCCAACTTATGCATATTTTCCAAATCCATATTTGCAATATGAAGTAGTCTCTCCATTTCCTGCAATTTGTCAAAAAACAACTGCTTCTCTTCCTTCATGGAATTCAACTGCTTTTGAAGTTTGGTGCTCATTTCTCTCACAATATCCATCATGATGAACAAATCTCACTTCATGTCTTCATCAAAGAATCTTGTGAAAGATGAAGATTTGGAAAACTCACTTGTAGAAGTTGTCATTATCAAAATGAACAAAATCACCTCAACAAAATTCATAAAGCTTTGAAAGAACTAATGAAAAATTTCTGAACTAAATGGCAGTAGAATGAAATTCTTATTCAAGAAGCATTTTGTAAACAAACCCTCTTATGCTTGAAGGATTTTATTGAGGTCCTTGGGGTAAGGAGAATGCCTTCAGCCTTTCTTCCTTCTTGTCCTCTCCTAGACTTAGCTCATCAGTAGCTTTCCCTTCACTTTTGCAAACTCAAACAATAGTCAGTTTACAAACAATCAAACAGTAGAATCCTTTATATTGTTTAAACACCTATCAAGTCAAACAAGCAAATAGATTGCTCTGTCAATCAAGCATCCTGCTCTGATACCACCTGATCTGAAAAGAGGTTTTAACGTCTTGTTTCACTTACAAGAACCTCTCACTCCAAAGCTTAACAATTATTGATCTAGCTTATGTTGACAGTTGCTAAATTAAGTACTTGAAACAGGTGTATGTCTTTGTTTATCTTTAATTATTTAAGTTATTTAAGTTGATTTGTTTCTGCTGATATTAAACACACATAATAGCCATATAATGTAGCAAATAAGCATCAAAATATAACAACAAATTTAATCTAGGAGTTCACCCGAATATCGTGGGCTACATCTCATTGAGATTTTGTCAATTTGACTTGCCTCTTTGGGATTATGGCTTCAATTCTTTTACAAGTTCCACACTCAACTCAAATGGTTATTGACTGAACCAATGGGCTTAGAAAACCATCTATATCCCTATCATGGCTGTCATCATTCTACAAACAGATCTGAGATCCCTTGCATTTGATTCCTTCGATCGGTACAATGAGCTTCACCAAGCTTCTTGATGGCACAAACTCCTTCAGAATTCTTCAAATGTCTCTAAAACCTCTTCTACTATCTCTAGCACATATCAGACATCAATAATAGACTGTTCATTTGCTCAAAATGAGCATTGCATCCCCGATCCAAGCCTTGCTCCATGGTTGGCACTAGGCTGCCTCAAACTTCCCTATAGCATCTTAGCCTTTGGAAGTCTTTAGATGCTTTTGTAAACCATTGCAATGGATTCAGAAGGCTCATTACAGTCAGGAATGACTGTTGGTTCACTGAGAATAGATACTGGTAGCTCCTGCAACTGCCTCTGAACCCTGGTGGCCCTAAGCTCCAAAATCTCCCTAGATGAAATATCCTTGAAGATGGCTTCTCCAGATTCTCTGGACTATTCCATTGGCTTCAGAATGCCTCAATTAGCCTAGTTTTCCTCTTGGTTCACTCTCTTAGGTCGAAAATCACTTCTGGAGTCCATTTAATGAGTAACTCCTAGTGATCCTCTACTAAATTTGGCAAACTCGAGTTAACTGTCACTAAATTTGGCATATTTCCCTTTTTTGGCTCTTCGCAAAGCTTGAACGTCAGGTTGACTGTTAGCTTAACCATTTGGCATGCATGTGATGGGTAGAACTGACGGTTAGGGGATAAGTGTGGCGGTTAATGTGCAATCGTGTGTGGTTAATTGCAATCTGCAAACATGTGATCATTTTTCGAGACCACTAGTGGTCCTTCTCTCAAAACCTTCACACATTAAACTTAAAATATAACCTTTTACAGTAGATGGTTAAGAAACAATGCATGGCAGAGGTGGTAGTACACTGATCTAGCTTGCCGGAGGTCACGGGTTCGATCCACCAAAATTTTACAACACCATTCCAGGGCCATGTGGCAGCCTCCGGGCTTGCCACATGTTAGCTCCTAATTGGCCACTCAAAAGGAATATTCCTTGGAATATTCCTTTTTAATATTTCCCAAAAATCAATTATTCTTGGAAATTTCAATTTACTGGACTTTTTCAAATGGCGATAACTTCTTCATACGGTGTTAGTTTTTCGAACCGTTCATGGCGCCATAATCAGGAAGATGAGATATATCTGGTCATTCAGGTTCAACACTCTTTTGAACACTTTGAATTTTGAGTTGTCATTAAAGTCCTGGATCAATATGTGATCAATAATTTGTTGTTTTCTTGTTTAAATCTGGATCATCATGCATGTTAGTGTTTATGTGTTGTTATGAATACATTGGCATGTTGATAGTTGTCATGCATGAGATCATGGTATGTGGTTGGTATTTTCATCCATTGATGACTGGATAATGATTGAAATAATGTTTAAATGTTGATATGATTATGTTTACATATGTATTTCACTAATTTTTTTGGTCTTCTGGATGAGATATCCTCCCTTGAACTACAGTGAGGTACGTTGGTTTTTTTATGATTTGGTTTAGTTGACATGATATACCTTGTAGGAAGAGAAGATCAAAGATGACTCGCAAGATGGTAGACTACAACTCATGAGATTCTCCCTATAGATTAGATGAGAAGCATGGTGAGGGATATTCTCCTAACATAGTAGACACTCTTAGAAGTTTGAAGGAATAAATAAGTTGTCGCAAAGAATATATTGATCGAATCATTCAATCACAAGAGATACTTGACAGGGAATAGGATAAACAAGAAGTTAATGTGGTGATTCTTCAAAGCTTGTTAGACTTGTAGAGATATGGACCACCTAGAATCAATCATGGACAAGATGATAGGACTAAAGGAGCATATGGTAGTAGCTCACATAGTGGGCACATGTTGGATCAATGTGACATGGATAGAGATGATAGATACTTGGATACACCTGATAGATGAGGTAGTGGACATGGGCTTTACTCTAGTTCTAATTCAGACAAGTATCATGGTCATTATCACCATCATCCTTACAGTAGAAGTGATAGGGGAAATTTCTTGGATGAGTTCAAGAAAGAAAATCCACCTACATTTGATAGGGAAATGAAGAAGTCAGAAGATGCCAAAGGATGGTTTCTCGGGATGAATAAGTTCTTCATGTTTCATTCTTACTCACGTAATATGAAACCCAGAATAGCTACATTTAGTTTTAAACGAAAAGCATATAATTGGTGGGAATATGTAAAAAATGTTAAAGGTATTCATGAAGAGGAGTTGACATGGACTGAGTTTGAGAGACTATTCAGGAAGAAGTATCTAACAAAGAGATACTATGATGACAAAGAAAAATATCTGTATGAGATAATGATGGGATCCATCAACAATGAGGAGTACACTAGTATATTCTTGGAGTTATTGAGGTATATGCCTTAACTCAAATAGGAGAAGGCTGAGATTCAGAGATTCATCAGTGGGTTGTTGGTAGATTTCAAGGATAGGATGGAGTTTTATGAGGCTGGATCATTGGAGGAGGCCATCCCAAAGGTAAAGCATTGTTATGATCAATCAAAGCACAAATATGAGACTAAGTTGAATTGGAAAGGTAATGCAAATAATAAAGGAAAATGGGAAAAGAAGCAAACAAGACCTCGAGATACAAGTAAAAAAGAGAATGCTTCGTTGCATAAGGTGTTTAATGCATCTAATAGAGGATAGGGATTTATGTTTGAGGAGCACAACAAGGGTGATGGTTGGAATCCCTTGCAGTGTTGGAATTTGGAGGAGAGGATTGGAGGAGAGGTTGTCCAAAAAAATTATGGTGGTAGACGGTAAATCTATAGTGATCAAGAGGCATAGACAATGGGAGATGTTGGACAACGTATTCCATAGATTATGCAGCACAAGAGTATAGGCGTCTATTGTCGAGATGGATGGTAAGATTTTTGATCAAGTTGTTTCTATTTTGATTGACCCTAGGTATAATTATAGTTATGTTAATCCTAACCTCGTGGATAAATTTGGTTTGAATCAATAAGTGCATGCATAATATTTGTTAGTGTAGTTGGCTATAGGAATAAAGAAGAGAGTTCATCACTGGGTAAGAGATTGTGCATTTGAGGTGAATGGTATGACTACATCATCACATTTAAATGTATTGACATTGGGATCATACAATATCTTGTTGGGTATAGACTGGTTGTATCTTCATAGAACCAAGGTGGATTCCTATGACAAAGCTATTGAGTGCTTGGATGAAAATGGAGAACAAAGAATCCTATAAGGTAAGAAGAAGGCAACATCAGTTAGAATGCTAACAACTATGTAGGAAAAGTGCAGTCATAGGAAAGGATGTTTATTATTCGCAGTGTTGGGTGTGGAGCCCGATTATATTCTTTATTCAAATGTATTGACGTGCTGGACCCCAATTCTCAACAGGGTGGCAATGCTACCAGTTTGATCACCGTCAAGGGGGTCAATGACGATTTTATGAGCCCTTGACTAAGGGGGGTTTGTGGGTAGCGCCCCTGAAGCTAAAAATAGATGTAAAATTCTATTGTAAAATATTGTAATTTCGTAGTCAATCTGAGTCGTTCGTTAGGCGGATGATCTGACGGTACAAGTTATGTTTAATTTAGGGTTTTTCCCTTAGAAGGCAACCCCTCACTATATATGAGGGAATTGTATTGCGACTATATATATGTGTATTCTAAGTGAGAAAGAGAGAGAAGATTGTGTGAGAGAGAAGAGGAAATTACAACGTATTTGTTGTAGGTTGTAGCTCTTCATTTTGTGGGATAATATAAAATAAGGACTAGATTTTTCTCTGTAGACATAGCCCAAATTGGGTGAACCATGTATATCAGTGTCCCTCTTGTTTTACGTGTTTGATGTGTTTTTGTTTCTGCAATATTTTATGTGCTCCATTGCTCTATAATATATAATTGTCTAAGAATTGGTATCAGAGCCAAAGGTCTATTTGGATGATAAACTCGCAAGAGAGAAGGGTTGCTGGTTCAAGTGGGAGAAATGGCAGAAGATGGTAAGTTTAGGGTCAAGAAATTTAATAGCCAAAACTACCAGCTATGGAAGATACAGATGGAATATTATTTGTATTAAAAATATTTGTACCTACCATTGAGCAGAAAAACCAATAAATCGATGAGTATGACAAACACATAATGGAAGATTCTCGACATAAAGGCACTTGGAACAATACAGTTGTGGCTAGTGGTGTCGATACACTTTAATATTTCAAAGGAAATGAGAATGGCATGTTTAATGTTGGTAATGGGCAAACTATTTGAAAAAACCTCAGCGTCAAGCAAGGTATTTCTTATCAAGCGTTTATTCAATATGAAGATAATAGAAGGTGGATTTGTTGCTGATCATTTAAATGAATTTAGTACGGTTACTAGTCAGTTAAATTATGTAGGGGTAAATTTTGATGATGAAGTTAGGGATCTCTTATTTCTGTGCTCATTTCTAGAAAGTTGGAATGGTTTAATTATGGTCATTAGTAACTCTATCTTTCGATCTAGTGCTTTAAAGTTTGATGATGTTTTTGGCGCCATCCTTGGTGAGGAAATGCGATGGGATAACTCTAGTGAGACATCAGGTAATGAATTAACTGAAGAGACTAGGGGAAGAAAAATGGAAAGAGGAAAGAGCCCAGGATCTCATAGTAAGTCAAGGAAAGGAAAATCCAAGTCCAAATCAGGAATAGTGTGATGGAAATGAGGGAAGAAAGGACTCCTGAAGAAAGATTGTAAGTCTTTGAAGGGAAAAGAAGGAGATGCAGAATAAGAAAAAAATCATCAAGAGAATGTGACAGATGATGTGTTGCAAGATGATTTTATTCCTATATTAGAAAATATTAATTATGCATGGGTGGTAGATTCAAAGGCCTCATTCCATGCCACACCTGATAAGAAACATTTTCATCATTATGTTCAAGGATATTTTGGACAGGTTCATTTGGGTGATGATAAACCTAGTAAAATCATTGGAATGGGTAAATTTTTCATAAAAAAATAGAATGGAAACCAATGGTTATTGGAGAAGGTAAGGCATGTTCCATATCTAAAGAAAAATCTAATTTCCATAGGGTAGTTGGGAGGTGAAGGTTGTGTAAATACTTTTACAGATAAAACCTAGAAGGTCACTAAAGGAGCCCTAGTAATATCAAAAGTAGAAAATGTTGGTACATTGTATTTATGCAATGGTATTTCTAATTATGTTAATGATTTAACCTCCATAGGAGTAGATACAAGGCATCATAGATGTTGAAAAGTGTCCAACAAGAAATGCTAAATTTAGAAAGTGCTAAAAATAGGACTGCTAAAAATAACACTTCTAAATATAGCAGTTTGTCCAATGAGCATTTTGGCCACCTTGGGTGAGAGGTGAAACTGCTAAAAATAACATCTTCTAAAAATAGCATTTCTGGGTCCCTTCCTATTTATAGCAATCCCTGGTCTATCTATAGGAAGTAAATTCGAATTTGGTCTTACCAACAGTTTGGAATATTAATTAATTAATTCTCTATGAGTTAATTAGTTATGGAAAACCAAACTGAAGTCTTTGTGAGAACATGCAATTATTTCTCCACTAATTGGGGAATGTGTCCTTGATTTGCTCCACTGATTGAGGAATTAAGGATGAGTTCTGTATTGAGAGGATCTGTTGACTTAGTTTAACGTAGTCAAGTTTAGTTAGATATAGTTTGTTGATGCTTGCATGCATGTGACAACTATTATTTCCAGATAACTGAGTATTCACTCATGGATAATTAATGCATGTCAGTTCAGACAGAGATCCAGTTGAGATCAGGGAAGGGGCAGTGTACTATTAGTTCGATGAATATTTTCCTATAAAGGAAGCCCATCCATGATGAGGATTTATCTTCTTCAGGTTTGTGTAGTTATTTCGAGGTCAGTGTTGTGAGTGAGGTGAGAATCACACAGGTTGTAGCTAGAGGACCCGGGAAAACATGTGCATAGAAATAGAAGGCTTGGAGGGTAGAGGAGAAGGTTTGTGAGAAGCTTTTGACTATATATGAGTAGTAGAGGGATTGTACTGAGAGCTGGATAGCTTCCGACCTAAGGCTTTGTGTAATCCGAACATATTTCCACTTTTATGCTAATACAGAGATGGGGTTTTAGGTTGGTGCTTTCCCCTGGTTATATCTTCTATGTTATGTGTATTTTATTTCACAATATTAGTTATATGTGTTCTTATTGATCTTGGTCAATTTGATTAAGCTTCCGCTAAATTGTTTGTAGAAGTAGAGCAAGTGTTTTGCTTTAGTACATTGCATTACCAAGTGATCTATAGGTGGGAAATTTCTACATGGTACCAGAGCTAGCTGATTTGTAGATGTTATATACCTAGGGGGGTAATATGGGGTACCGAGTGAGGTACCCAAGGTAATAATGTAATAATGGGATGGGCCATAGTAATAAATAAGGTGGTTAACCCATGTCATGTAAGGGACCACAAGTAGTTAATAATAATGTAAGGGGCCCATGGTATTAGTTGATGGTATGAGGAAACCATGGTAATGATGCATGGTATTGTATGTATGAGGCCTATATAGAGGCTAGAGACTCCACATGGAAGGATATGAAAAGAAGTATTCTTGTAAGAACAGGCATATGGCTTGTGGAGTATTCTCCTTCCTTAAGGAGTAAATGTATGGTGTTGCCCTACCATAAGGGTTTGATAATAAAGAAGCATTTCTATCTATATTTTGATCTTGTTATTTATTGGGTTATTTCTGTTATCATATATTCTTGGGTTATATCTACAACAAGTGGTATGCACTTTCTTGGGCACAAAAGTGGAGATTTTTTTTTTCATTTTTGCAGGATTTCAGGGGTGGCGAGTTTGCAGATCAGATCTGTACATTTTAGTGCAAGATCTACAAAATATAATTGTAGATATGGATTCTATGTGAAAAAATAACCGATTCCAAAAAAAAAATCGGCCGAATCAGAGTCCGGATGAAGGAGATATCGCTGATTTAAAATTAGTGCGGTTGCAGACAATTTTTCGGGGTAGCGAATTTGTGGCACAGATCTAGACGTCCTAGTGCCAGATCTACAAAATATAATTGTAGATCTGAATTTTTTGAGAAAAATTACCCAATTTCAAAAAAACAATCAGTCGAATCGGAGTCCGGATGAGGGAGATATCGCTGATTTAAAATCAGTTCTTTTTTGCAGAAATTTTGGTGACGGCGGGAGAGTAGCAGCGCAGATCTGGAATTCCAGTGCCTGGATTAGGATTTCTATCACATGGGCAGATGCAGAATGATTGTTCCATTTCTAAAAACGGGTCGTAATAAGGATTCTGAGCAATATTGACGAAACTGTGACAATTTTAAATTTTCGCCAATTTTTTTTGTGATGGCGTACCTAGATCAGAAATTGAAGGCCTTGTACAAATTTGATGGCTCTCATCCAGCCAAATGGCTAGCACAAATGGAGAAATATTTCGAATTGGATCACGTCTATGATGATTACAATCAGCTTAAGATGGGGAGCATGTACTTGGACTATGAAATACGACAATGGTACCAAGGGAATCAACGTGGCTATGGAAGGTTCTTGACTTGGGACGCCTTCAAAAAAGCTCTTATGGACCAATTTGACTGTAAATTTTTTTTGGATAAGCTCACATAGACAGGCACACAACCTAGCAAAGACTTTATTTTTACAGGAAAGAAGGAAACCAAGGAACCTAAAAGGTTATTTTCTGCTGGTATCTCCTTATTACAGGTTCATGGATTGATTCAGAAGGAGAAA
>APFE031073601.1:10020-28840 GCA_000404065.3 Pinus taeda | reverse complement strand
TAATATGGGGTACCGAGGGAGGTACCCAAGGTAATAATGTAATAATGGGATGGGCCATAGTAATAAATAAGTGGTTAACCCATGTCATGTAAGGGATCACAAGTAGTTAATAATAATGTAAGGGGCCCATGGTATTAGTTGATGGTATGAGGAAACCATGGTAATGATGCATGGTATTGTATGTATGAGGCCTATATAGAGGCTAGAGACTCCACATGGAGGATATGAAGAGAAGTATTCTTGTATGAACAGGCATATGGCTTGTGGAGTGTTCTCCTTCCTTAAGGAGTGAATGTATGGTGTTGCCCTACCTTAAGGGTTTGTAGAAAAATTCTACAATAGGCTCATGTACATGAGTGAGAAGTGGATGCAAATTCTTCACTCAAGAAATTTGTTGTTAGGTTTGAAGCATGTTGATTTGGATTTCTGTGAAATTATGTTTATGGAAAACAGAAGAGAGTTAGATTTCTCAGAGTTGGGAAAGAAAATAAGAGCTAAAAGCTAGAGCGTGTGCTGATCCAAGTGGATATTGGTGGCCACCTACCTATTCTACCTAAACCCTCTAGTTAGTTTCATATGTTTCTTTGTTTATTTCAGCATTTACTATTTCTTGTAGTTTTCCGGGTCCTGAAATTTTGGAGTAGTTTTGACCCCCCGAATTGCATTATTTTGAGGTCTGTTGTAGGCTCGTAGCCATAGGTAGCGACCTATGGAAAAACCTGTAGTACTTAGAGATACCTTCCCAACAAGGTATTGTATGCACCAAATAGAGATAATATGACCAAGTTATGACACCGGGAATTTAGTTGCCCAACTAACCCCAACAGGGCCTAAAAAGTCTTGGATGTACTTGTGTAGATATCTGTAGTACTTGAGTATGAAATGCCACTAAATATCCTTGATACCCAGTGTCGTGCAGAGGGTATGGAAAATATTTGTGAACTCTGACACATCTTGGTCCCTTCCCTGCCATAGCATCGTGCACTTTATGTATTTATCTTCATAACTCTCGACAAAGTAATATTGTCCCTTCATGGAATCTCAAAAAGAATCCCAAGTCGGTGTGGCTCAAAACAGCGAGGGTTCACTGTGATCCTTTTGTTCACAATAAGTTTCCCACCAGTCCTTGACGTGTGAGGTGGATTTGAAAAGTGAAAAAGTAATATTTTCCCAATTGGAAAAGTCATGAACTGAAAATATCCTTCCAACAAATTTAACCATTTATCCACAGTGTCTGACTCTATCAGGCCCTAAAATATGGGAATATTGAGGTTAACTTGTACCTTAAAAGGAGTGGTGCTTCCAGAGCAGCTACTGCATTAGGATGCGTCACCCGTGGGTATCTATCAAAGGATTTGGGAAAAGTTATCCGTCATTGTGTTGTTCTGACGCTCGAGGGCTAACTCGAGCAACATTTTGAAAGTTTCTCCTTCACCCTCATTTTCCTTTTCTTCTGCCATGGGAGGTGATTGGGGATTGTGAGGTTGATCTTGCAACGGTTCAACCAGATCAAGCCCTTACTCCTTATACCCTAACCTCATTGGGGCCATGCAAAGAAAAACAAAGAAAGAGCAGAATGCACTGATACCACTAATCCAAACTTAAACAAGAATGCAAAAAATTACAAATATAATCATAAATACAAAGATGTAGCATAAAAACACTTCATTTCATTGACAGAAAAATATTGAACTATGCTTACAAATAGAATGGAAATAAGATAGCTCAAGTTATCGTAGCTTATCCCTTAGAAGAGATGTGGCAGCTACATGCCAACTGAACTGTGTTACAATGAGGCTCAAGGGCCTATTTATTATTGAAAAACATGATAAAAAACCAAACAACCAAAACCCTAACCCCAGGAGATGTAATGCCAAGATTTTGTGGGCCCCTTTGGGGTTAGTTGGGTAGCCAACTTCCCGGGGTCATAACTTTTTCATATTATCTCCATTTGGAGTGTACAATAGCTTGTTGGGAATATCTCTCTAGGTACTACAAGTTTGACCGCAGGCCCTTACCTATGGCCATGGGTCTACAGTGGACCTCAAAAAAATGTCGTATAGGGTGTCAAAACTTCTTTGGAAGTTCAGGACCTGAAAAGCTACTAAAAATGGTAACTGCTGAAATAAACAAGGAAACAAATGAAACTGACTTGAGGGTTTGGGTGGAATAGGTGGGTGGCCACCAACATCCATGTACATGTAGGACGAGATGGAGTTCCTGGACATTTCCTCACTTAGCACAGTGTACCGATACGCTGTCAAGATTGAGCAGAAGTTTTAAAAAAAGAAGCGGGACTTCGGATCTATGAATCCAAAGCAAGGAAAAGGCACCCCCAAACCAGAGAGAAAAGGATAGAGCTAAGGTAGAGCTACCCAAGATAGCCTGCCAAAGCCACAAGAAAAGAAGAACACAATGAAGACAAAGAAGGACATGGGAAAAATGTGTGAGTTCCATAAGAGCTCCACTCACAACACAAGTGAATGTCGGGCCTTCCTTCTACTAAGCACGACAATGATTACATTTTAATGGTCATATATTGATTCTAAAAGATGGCCATCATGGTGGCCTACAAGAAGAGTATCACATCATAGGCCACTCCTAAGCTCTTCTTTAAGTGAGTGTGGGTACACTTTGGGATCCCACAGTCCATAAACTCATATTGGGACAGCAGATTCCTGAGTGTATTTTGGTTTAGTCCCTAGTTGATGTTGGATACGAAACTTACTAAGTCCATGACTTTCCATCCCCAAACTTATGGCCAAATAGAGGTTGTCAATAGGATGATCCTACACATTATATGCATATACAACTCAAAGAATCCATGCATGTGGGATTAAATTCTCCCTTATGTCCAACAAAGCTACAACAAAGCTATCCATACCTCAATAGACCACAGCCATTTCATCCATTATGTCCCATTGATGTGGGCACATGATTTGCAGCCACTCAGGCAGATTTGTCTCACATCTAGTCCAAAGCGAAGAGGGCTAAAAAATTCATTGAGTGCATTCAACACAGCCACCAGAAAGTCCATGATATATTGGACAGAGCCAATGCTTAGTACAAGCAGTGCCATGATCAACATCTAGTGTCGGACAAGTTCCAAGTCGGCGACAAGGTTTGTCTACATTTATAGAAGGGGCACCTCATTGGATCACATCACAAGCTTCACCCACTTTGATATGGACCATACACCATCACCAAGGCTATCGGTGACAATGCCTTTGAGCTCAGCATCCCATCGTTCCTTTGTCTACACCAAGTGTTCAATGTAGACAGCCTTCAGTCATACATTCCATGACTGTTGGACACATCCGACATTGTAGAACAACTCACACCAATAAAGCTTAACCTAGACTACATTGAACATGCCATAACTGATCAGATCATGGACACAAAGATCAATAGCACTTGCTAATATATGATATAGCTATATCAAGCTGTCAAAGCAGGCAACTCCTTGACTAGGGACTAGGTTCAACAGAAATTTCCTCACCTCATGGAGGCTCTGCACGCAGTGGGGACCATTGCTTCTCAAGGGGGGAGGAATGATCTAGGTGGATATTATTCACCACCTAACTATTCTACCTAGACGCTCCAGTCAGTTTCATCTGTTTCCTTGTTTATTTCATCATTTACTATGTTTAGCAGTTTTTCTGGTCCTAAACTTCTGTAACCTCTTTGACACCCTAAACATCATTTTTTTGAGGTCTGTCATAGGCCCATAGCCATAGGCAAGGGCATACAAAGAAGCCTATAGTACTCAGGGTGACCTTCCCAACAAGGTATCGTACGCACCAAATGGAGATAATATAACCAAGTTATGATCCCAAGAAGTTGGCTGCCCACCTAACCCCAACGGGGCCTACAAAATCCTTGTGTTACATTCCTAGGGTTAGGGTTTTTGTTGTTTAGGGTTTTCTCATGTTTTTCAATAATAAATAGGCCCTTGAGCCTCATCTTAACACAATTTAGTTGGCATGTAGCCTCCACATCTCTTCTTAGAGATAAGCTACCATTGCCCGAGCTATCTTATTTACATTTTGTTTGTAAGCATAGTTCAATATTTTTTTATTAATGAAACAAAGTTTTTTTCTACTGCATCTTTGTATTTGTCATTATATTTGTAATTTGTTGCATTCATGTTTAAGTTTGGATCATGTGCATACATATGTATGGTTACATGCTCAGGTATCATCTTTTGGTGGCTCTCATTATTATGTTACTTTTATTGATGATGCAACTAGAAAAATAGGGATTTATTGTATTCGAAATAAATATGATGTATTTGATACTTTCAAGAAATGGAAATACTTGGTTGAGAATGAGACTGGAAAGAGCTTGAAGTGTGTCAGATCAGACAATGGAGGTGAATATTATAGTAAAGAGTTTGATAAGTATTGTTGAGAGCACAAAATTCACAGAGAAAAAAGAGGTCCAGGAACACCACAAGAACATGGTATGTCAAAACGGCTGAAAAGGAAAAACATGGAGTGTGCAAGGTGCATGAGATTGCATGGAGGATTTCCTTTATAATTTTGGACAAATGCTGTAGATACTCCTATTTATATAATAAACATATGTCCTTCAAGTTCCTTGGATGGTGGTATTCCAGATGAGGCATGGATAGCTAAAAATGTAAATTAGTCATTTTTAAAGACTTTCGGTTGTGAAGCTCTTGTCCACATTAATAAAGAAAATAGAACAAATATTGATGTAAAATCAAATAAATGTAGCTTTATTGGATATGGTGTTAATGATTTTGGTTATCGCTTTTATGATTATGAAAACCAAAAAATCATTAGGAGTAGAGATGTCATATTCAATGAAAGGGTCTTGTATAAGGAATAAAAGCAAGAAAAGAAATGAAAATGAAAATAGAGAATACACAGTGCTTGATGAGATCACAGAAAAAGGAAAGGTATCTAAAAATCATAATTATCAGCAGCCCCAACAACAACAACCACCAAAAGAGCAATAGGTACCTCAAAGACCTCAAAGTGGTGTTAGAAGATCTACCATGATAAGTAGACCCAGGTACAATACCCTTCTACATTATATTATGTATTGTTGACTGATTTAGGTGAACCAAAATGTGATGAAGAAGTAATGCATGTAGAAACCAAGAAGAAGTGGGAGCTAACCATGAAAGAAGATATGGACTCCTTGGCACATAACCAAACTTGGGACTTATTTAGGTTTCCTACAAGCAAAACAACATTTCATAATATATGGGTTTACAGGTTGAAGGAAGAAGATGGAGGTATAAAAATGTATAAGCTAGACTTGTGGTGAAGGGGTTTACATAGAAGAAACGTATATACTTTGATGAAATATTTTCTCCTATTGTTAAAATGACTTCAATAAGAACTATTTTAAGTCTAGTAGTAGTAGAAGTTTTGTGTCTTGAGCAGATAGATGTAAACATGGCTTTCTCCATGGGAATTTGGAGGAAGATATCTATATGCAACAACCACAAGGATATGAGGTCAAAGGGAAGGAGAAACTACTGTGTAGGTTGAAGAAGAGCTTGTATGGCTTAAAATCATCTCCAAGGCAGAGGTATCTAAAATTTGACAAGTTTATCCCAGAACAAGGTTATACTAGATGTCACTATGATCATTGTGTTTATGTCAAAAGGAAAAATGATGCCAGCTATATCATATTTTTATTGTATGTAGATGACATGCTTGTTATAGGGTATAACATGTAGGAAATAAATGTGATCAAAGGAAAATTTTCAAATTCATTAGCAATGAAGGATTTGGGTGCTGCAAAACAAATTCTTGGTATGAGAATAACTAGAGATAGGAAAAATCACAAATTAACATTGCCTCAAAGTGATTACATACAAAAGGCATTGGAAATATTTAATATGTAGAATGAAAAACCAATTAGTACACCTTTGGCTACCCATTTCAAACTAAGTAAGGAGATGTGCTGCAAGAATCAGGAAGAGATGGATTAATGTATGCAATGGCATGCACAAGGACAGATATTGCACAAGTAGTGGTAGTTGTAAGAAAATATATGAAAAATCTAGGAAAAGAACATTGGATGGTAGTGAAGTGCATTCTCAGGTATTTGAGAGGCACCAAAAATCAAGCATTATGCTTTGTTGGTTCAAACATTGCTTTACATAGATATGTTGATGCGAATATGGCAAGTGATAGAGATAATAGGAGGAACATGACAAGGTATTTGTTTACTATAGGTGGAACAACTGTCGGTTGGGTTTCAAAAATGCAAAGTGTTGTTTCACTTCCAACGACGAAAGAAAAGTATGTTGTTGCTATATAGGCTATTAAACAAATGTTTTGGTTGCAAAGGTTTATGGATGAGTTGGGTAAGAAGTAGGAGATGGGAAATTTATATAGTGATAGCCAGAGTTCCATTCATCTTGCAAATAACTTAGCATTTCATTCAAAGGCTAAACATATACAGCTCAAGTACCATTGCATAGGGTTAGTGTTGGAAGATGGACGGTTGAAGCTGGAAAGATACACACTAGCCAAAATATGTAGATATGTTAACAAAAGTTGTAACGAGGGAGAAACTGAGATTCTTCTTAGTTTCAATTGGTATTCAAGTATGATGATGAAGGTGAGAAACAACCAGGTCCAAAATGGAAGAATTCTCCAACAAATGAAGTAGCGATGGAATTGCTATAATCAGTCTCTAAGTAGGAAATCGTTGGGTGTGGAGCCTGATTATCTTCTTTATTCAAAGGTATCGATGTGTTAGATGCAAGTTTGTAATGGAGAGGTGACGCCACCCATTTGATTTCCATCAGGGGGGGATGACAGTGATTTTATGACCCCCCCTAGTGGGGGTTCGGGGATAGCATCCTGGAAGCTAAAAATACATGTAAAATTTCCTTGTAAAATATTGTAATTTCGTAGTGATTTTGAGTTGTTCTTTAGGCCACTGATTTGACTATAGAAGCTATGTTTAATTTAGGAATTTTTTCCTTAGGTTGCAACCCCTTGCTATATATGAGGGAATTGTATTCCAGCTATATATGTGTGTGTTTATTATGAGTAAGAAAGAGAGAAGAGATTGTGTGACAGCAAAGAGGAAATTACAACAGATTTGTTGTAGGTTGTATCTCTTCATTTTTTTGGATAATATAAAGGAAGGACTAGATGTTTCTCTATGGACGTAGCCCAAATTGGGTGAACCACGTATATTTATGTCTCTCTTGTTTTATGCATTTTCTATTTTTATGTTTCTACAACATTTTATGTGTTCCATTGCTCTATAATATATAATTTTATAACACATAGTGCATATTTCCAGTGAAAAAGGAAAGTTGAGGATGTGAATTTCTTGAGAAGGTACTCAGTTTTTCAGTAGTTTTAGAATGTCTCTCTAACCAAGATTTCAGATTTTCCACCTCATAGGGAAGTGGAATGTTCTATTGAGTTGGTACCAAGTGCAGTGCCAGCATCAGAGGCATCTTACAAGATGAGCACACTAAAGTTAGTGGGACTAAAGTTGCAGTTGAAGGAGATGCTTGACAAGGGATACATCAGTCCAAGTGTATCACCTTGGTGTGCACCAGTGTTTTTTGTGAAGAAGAAGGATGGTACTATTAGGTTATGAATTGATTATAAGAAATTGAACAAAGTGACCATCAAGAACAGGTATCCGTTGTCAAGGATTGATGACTTGTTTGATCAGTTGAAGGGAGCAACAGTGGTGTCAAATATTGATCTGAGATCAAAATATCATCAGGAACACATTAAAGAAGAGGAAATTTACAAGATAAGTTTCCAAACCAGGCATGAGCATTATGAGTTTGTTGTAGTTCCATTTGGTTTTAGTAATGCTCCAACTACTTTTATGTGCTTGATGAATAGTGTGTTGCATCCTTATCTGGACAAGTTTTTTATTGTATCCATTAATGATATATTGGTATATTCTAAGAATGAAGAAGAACGCGTTGAAAATTTAGTAGAAGTATTGAGATTGTTGAGAGATAATCAGTTGTATGCTAAGCTTAGTACATGTATTTTCTTTCAGAAAACAATACATAACTTGGGACATGTGGTTTCCAAGAAAGGCATAACAATGGATCTAGAGAAGATAAGGGCTATCATGGAATGGGAAACTTCTAGGAATGTGGATGAGGTAGGATCATTCATGGGGTTAACTGGTTATTATAGGAGGTTCATCTAGAAATTCTCATAGATTGCTTATCCTATTACATCGTTGCAAAGGAAGGATAAGAAATTTGAATAGGCAGAGGAATGTGCAACCATTTTTGAGCAGTTGAATCCATTGTTGAAAAATGCTCCAGTTTTAAAGATTTCATATTTGGAGAAAGAGTTCGTGGTATGTATAGATGCTTGCAAGAGAGGAATTGGTGGAGTCCTGTTGTGGCCACCAACAACCCCCCTCTTTGTTTGGATATTAGTAATAACACCAAGAAAATGGGGACCCTTAATAAAAAATCCAAGCAAACATTTCATGAAATTTTTTGTATTTGACTCCTTAAAACTTTATCGCATCGCGAAAAGAGAATGAAACGTTTTCTTATGAGCATAATAAACTGCGAAGAAGCGAAGCGAAATTCATCACATCGCATTCATTATGAAGCGCTCTTAAATGAAAAAACTTAAGAAATCTCCGACGGCCGATATGCGACGTCGCATATCACAATATCGCGTAAGTAGCACAGAATGACTGAATGACTAAATGTTGCGATTTGCGATACTGCGATGCTACGATCTGTGGTAAATACGATTTGCGAAATTTCGCGATCATGATTTTCTGCGATGACACATCTTGATGACGCGATCCGCGATGCTGCGATGCGAATCGCAGAAATCACCCATCGCGAATTTTCCTCGGCGCAGTATTCAAGGAAAGCTGTCCGTTAACCAAAATTGGACGCGCGCCTTAAAAGAAATTAATGATTGTACACCAAAGTATTCAGGAAGGACAGTCTTGTGTTTTTCGAAGAGTCAGTTCGCTACGGATGTCATGATTATGCATTCATAAGAGCTTAAAACTTTCATGTCAATCTTTACTATCATTACTCTTTTCCTTTGCGTAAACTGTAAGACAGGAAATAACATGAAGCAATGTGCAGGAAACATCTAAGGAAAAGGGGAAAGCGTCAATGCTCGGAGAACAGGGAAGAGATCCCTTCAGAAATGGATGCCACATGTGACAGCACCACAGATTCCAGTGTATCACTCGACAGATGCTGATGTCAATAGGCCACCTAAAGCTCAGAGTCAAAGGCGCACAAAAGCAACATGTTTACAAAAAACCCTAAAGCCTACGCACCAGAAAAGCCCGGAATAAAGAACGGAGGCAGTTTTCGATGCAGAAAATTATTCAGAGAGTAAAGTCCCTAACTTTTTCAGTCATTCGCAAGGCCTGAAACCGAAATAGCAAAAGCAGAATCAGTTTGAGAGAAATTTGGGTCATTACCAAGTATACACGCAATGAATACACCCAGCCAGAGGAAGATTCTCGAAAATATCTTCTAGTTTACCAGAAAGTGGTGCCAGTGCTTGTTATTTCTATTTTCATAGCTCAAACGAAAGCGGAAGGCGACCAGCCGACTCTTCCCATGGCGAATGTTGCGTGCTTGCAGCACTAAGGAGCAAATACAGAAATAGTTTAGAATTAGATTCAATTTTTTAGAAATAGTTTTGCTTTATCAGAAGGGTGGTCATTTAAAACCGTATCCTAAATTTATGTAATTAAGTTAATTAGTTAGCAGTATTTAAACCCTTCTCAGGCATTTAGAGAAGGGTCCATAAATTTGTCAAAAACTTGTCCTCGGAACATGCACTTCTGCACCCTCAGAGGAGGTTTTAATGAATGGATGGATCGAGATTTATTAATGTTTGCATTTGATGTCTGCTATTGATGTTGCACTTTTGTACTCTTAGTAGATGTTAGAACCAGTAGAGATAAATCATCTTTGCTTGAAGTTTATGAGTAGGATTAGTCATAAATGGTACTTTTATCTCTTGGCCATTTCTGCTTATATTCTTAAAGTGATTTACAGTTTGCAGTTGTTTATATGTTATTGCATGAATGTATGAGTTACCATTTGGCACTTCTGTACGGTGGAGTCATTTATTTATGTCTGATATATGAATAACTTATTATGCGATATGCTATTCACAACTATTTTGCCTAACTTCTTATGCAAAGTGGTTTATCTTAATTGATTTCTATTCTTATAATAGCTGAATGATCTTTATTACCAGTGATTGTTTGAAATCTCTTTAGATCGCATAATAGAAGAAATACACCCCGAGTTAGCATAGATTAGATGTGTTGTTTCTCATTAGATTACAATAGCATAGAATTAGTTTAAGAATGTGAATTAAATTAGCTTTAAGTACTCTTAGATCCGCATCATTCAACTCTACACACACACACACCTTAGATTGGGAAACTGGTCCCATTATCCCCAGTCAGACCAGCTATACCAAACGGATAAGGAGCTGCCAACCAAGGTCCAGACCGGGTGGGTATCCCCCTTGTTATCGACCCGATTTTCGGGGATTCAACATATTTGGCTCTAGAAGGAGGGCCGCGAACTATGAATGGCACTTAAATCAAAATCTAAATACCATTTTGAGAGTAAATCGCCCTCATCAACTCCCCCGACTTCCTCAGTACGCTTAAATCCAGAGTCAGAAGTCGCTCGAGTATTAACCGCTACTAGATACCCTAACATTTCAGACCAATTTACCATTGAACCCCCTGAAGTTCAAACTCTGATTCACAAACTCCAAGGATTTTCTATTTTTACACTGGGGTCTGATAAATCTCAAAGCAGCGTAACTTCGCAGTACAATCCTGCTCACCCCCTGACCAGATTAAAGAGCGAAAAATTTGATATCTAGCCAACTGAATTCCCTCTCCCCACCAGGAAAAGAGCAAGGAAAACACCACAACAGTCTGACATTGAGACTCTTTCATCTACATCGTCCATTTCAACTCCCTCACCGCGAAGTCAGCCACCCACGTCTTCATTCCAAACCACTCATCCACCTTCCACAACCCCTCTTCTTCAATCATCTAAGATCATAATATCTTCATCTTCCCAGCCTCAGGGATCATCCTCTGCACTTTCATTTACTAGCAGCTCAACAATGGCCCAGTCTCCATGGAACAATCCTGAAGTAGTTTTAATGCCTCCACCCCTGAGCCAAATACCGGCCCATCCTGAGAAATGGCTACCCAAATTCAATCCAGAAGCAGGCATGCTAGCTGAAGAGCACATTAACAATTTCATGCTTTCCGTCAATCTCAACGGGGTTACCAACGAGGATGTTGTTGTCCGGCTTTTTTCCCTATACAATGCAAGGAACAACCGGGTCATAGTACTTTTCATTACCCTCCAGGTCCATCACAAGTTGGGACACCTTTCAAAATCAATTCCTCACCAAGTTTGGTGATGACAGATCAATGGCAGCGTTAATGAGTGACTTATCCAATCTTAAAGCCGAGGCTAGAGAACCCATCAAAAATTTCAATTTACGGTTCAATAAAATCCTCAGCAAAATCCCCACTGCTTCCCAACCTAGCGAAGAAGTACGATGTGAATGGTATATTACTGCCTTACCGTCAAACTTAGTAGTCTTTGTTGATAGGGAAAATAAAGCAACTTTAGTTGAAAACCTGACAGAGGCGATAGCAGTAGAGAAACGTGTAATAGCCCTGGAAAAGAGATCTGTGATAGAGGAACGCAAATCTAAAAAGGTTACCTTCAAGGAAGACCCCAAGAAGAAACAGACGAAAGATCCTTTCGATTTGGAAGGGTTGCAAAAAGTATTAAAGACCATGTCCAATGAGATGATTGACATAAAAAAACAGGTGGCAGAAACTTCTTCAAAAAAGCCCTACAGAGCTTTTAAAAGAGGCCCTTTAATGGATGCAAAACCACCCAACGCTATCTCAAATGTCGAATCCGAAGAAGAGGAAGAAGAAGAGAGTACCACTCAAGGGCAGACCGATGATGAAGAAGTTGTGGAACTACAAGGAATGTGGGATTTCATCCGCCTACAAGAAGAATATCAAGAAGCATTTCCGGTTAGCACATGAAGCAAAAATCAACTTGATCCTCCCAAAACTACCCCTAAGCAGAAGGGCACAAGCCCTGCAGCAAAAGAAAAAGTCGCAACAAAGAAAACGACCGCTAAAGTGGCTCAATCTAGCCTAGTCCAACCAGATCAAAAACCTCCATCAAGAACACTAATAGTGTCGGATGAAATAGACTACAATATTATTGATGACATGAAAAATACTAGGGCTAATATCACTCTTTATGAATTGAGCAAATTGAAACATCAACAGAAGATAATGATAAAAGAATTACATGCCATGCCTACTACATCTTTGCCTACAGCTGTAGCTTCCCACAACATGGGAAGACCTCCAACCAACACGACCAATAAGATCGATCCAAATGACATCGCCTTGGTTGGAGGGAGATCAAGATCTCACACTCCCCCTTTTTTACTCACTTATGAAATTTTCAATAAAAATGTGCACAATTGTTTGGTAGATTCTGGGGCTTCAACAAATATTTTACCCAGATCAATATGTGCCAAGTTGAATGTTCAACCACAAAAATCCGCAGTGCGCATAGTTCAACTTGATCAATCTCAAGTCGAAGTGATTGGTGAACTTAATCAAGTCACCATAAGATTTTCGTCTAACCCTAAGGTATGTCAGGTTGTTGACATTCTAGTAGCTGATATCCCAGAATTCTATGGCTTAATTCTTAGCAGGAATTGGTCCGAAAAACTCCATGGATACTTCTCAACCGACTGGTTGCACATGTGGTTACCCTACAATGGTAAACCAAATCAAATAAACGTTGAACGAGAGTTACACCAGAAGTACATAGTAACAGAATTGGAGGGGGAAAATGAAGCAATAGCATACAACAGTAGTATCATAGGCAATTACTCGGTAGATTCTTTCCTCGATAATTTCAATGCTCATACATCACCTTACATAGAAAATTCAGTTTTGTCCCAAGTCAAAATTTTTTCACAAACAGATAATTCAAACTGTGTTAATTTTGTAGAGAAACCTATAAATACATCTTTGTTTTGGAAATTATATTTTGATGGCTCTAAATCTAACGAAGGAGCAAGAACAGGATGCGTTCTAATTAGTCCAGAAGGAGATAAGACCATGCTTACGTGAAGACTGGAATTCAATTGCACAAACAATACAGCGGAATATGAGGCCTTGGTGCAAGGCCTATACAAAGCGATCGGGTTGAATGTCAAGTATCTTCAAGTCTTCGGAGACTCTGAGATTGTCGTCAAACAGGTACGTAACACCATACATTTCCTATCAAGTCATTTGAAACGCTATCAATCTCTAGTACAAGATCTGACTGAGCATTTCATAGCATTCAATATTTCGTCAATCCCAAGACTCCAAAACGCGAGCGCAGACCTTTTAGCCAACGTAGCCTCTAGACTCATTCCCTCCGAAGATTTTAGTCCAGATAGATTCTCAATAGAATTAATATTTAGACCGTCCATCCCTGACAACATTACAAACTGGAGAGTATTCAATGACGATCCTGATATTGTAAATTTCCTCACTTCTGAAGGATCCTACTCCAATCAAATAATTGACGAAGACCATCACGATCGACAAATACAACAAAATAGCACTGATAATGCTATGCCTAAATCGGTGGTTAAGTTGGAAGACTTATACGATTTGAAAAGTCGGTTTAAAAGGTCTACTAATTCCAAGCTCTACAGTTCAACTCTGAACTATGAATTAGTAAACCTGGGAACCAATGATAAACCACAAAACGTTAATCTAGGCCACGACCTAGCCCTTGAAGAAAAACTAGCATATATTCGTCTTTTGAGACAATACAAAAATGTTTTTGCCTGGAATTACGATGAGCTGAAGACATACGACACTTCTATTATCCAACATACTATCCCTATGATTGACAACGAAAAACCTGTCCAACAGAAACTCAGAAAGGTCCATCCTAATCTAGAAAACCAAACAAAAACTGAGTTGAATAATTTATTAAAAGCTAGAATAATTTTCCCCGTCAGACATTCCAAATGGGTCTCCAATATGGTACCCATTAGAAAGAAAAGCGGAGATATTAGAATCTGCATCGATTTTCGGAATCTCAACAAAGCCTGCCAAAAAGACAATTTTCCCCTCCCTCCTATGGAGCAGATACTACAGGCAGTAGCAGGCTGAGAACTAATGTCTTTTTTGGATGGATTTTCAGGATACAATCAAGTGCCGGTACATCCCGATGATCAGTTAAAACCCACGTTCCAAACTAAATGGGGCACATACGCATATCGGAAGATGCAATTTGGTTTGATCAATGTCGGTGCTACATTTCAGAGAGCCATGGACATCGCGTTCAAAGGTTTAGTCAATAAATCTGTAGTAATTTATTTGGATGATATAATAGTGTACTCCAAGAAGCGAATCGACCATCTCAAAGACTTGGAACAAATATTTCAACGATGTTTAAGGTATGGGATTTCACTTAACCCAAAGAAATATTTTTTCGCATTAAGTGAAGGAAAACTTCTAGGATTCATAGTATCAAAATATGGTATTCACATTGAGCCTGATAGAATCAAAGAAATTTCTGAAATATCCCTACCTCATAATAAAAAGGCCATGCAATCTTTTCTTGGCCAAATCAATTTTGTGAAAAGATTGGTCCCAGATTTTTCACGAATTGTTTCTCCTTTGAAAACCATGATCAAAAAGAATTCGAATTTCAAATGGGGCCAAGATGAGCATGAAGCATTCAACTTGATCAAACAAGCTATCATTAATGCTCCATCTTTAGCAACCCCGAATTTTTCAGAATCTTTTATCTTATACACATTCACCTCAGAGAAATCATATGCTGCGATTCTAACCCAAGCGAATCAAGAGAAAGTGGAAGCTCCAATCGCATTTTTTAGCTCGAATCTACAAGGTGCTGAACTTAACTATTCAGACGTGGAGAAACAGGCATATGCTATTTTCAAAGCGATCAAATACTTCAGACATTTCTTACTTAAAACCCATACCAAGGTCATAGTACCGTTTCTAGCGGTAAGAAATCTTCTAATACAGAAAGATGTGGGTGAAAAAAGAGCAAATTGGATCACTGCTTTACAAGAGAACGACCTTGAGATCAAAACCAGCAAGCATTGTGAGAGGTCAATGGCTCTGCAAAATGTTTGGTGGAGCATTCGCAAATTCCTGAAATCATTCTGAAGAGGGTACAAACTATTGAGGTAAGCCCTAAACGATACAGAATCATTATATGCTGACACCATTTATTATTCTTAGAACGGTTTTTCTCCAGCACACCTGGATCACACCAAGAAAGAGCTCTGAAGATAAAAAGACTTAAACAATATCAGCTCCGTTAAATGATGTTTCTGTTTAAAAAGAATTATGATTATGTGCTTCTTAGGTGTCTTGAGAAAACTGAAGCCGAAAAGGTTTTGCAGGAACTCCACGATGGACCCGCGGGCGGACACTATGCTGGAGATGCTACTGCACATAAGATCTTACGTGCAAGATATTATTGGCCCACACTGTTCAAAGACTCACACAGTTACGTGAGTAAATGCCAAGTCTGCCAAACTACTACAGGGAGACAAAAGAAGTTGTCCATGCCACTACAGCCGGTAAACATTGAGCAAACGTTCAGCCAGTGGGGCTTGGAAATAATAGGTGAGATCGTTCCTCACTCTTCTAAACAGCATAAGTATATCCTCACGGCAACAGATTATTTTACTAAATGGGTAGAAGCAGCTCCTCTCAAGACAGCTAATTCTGAAAACATCATTGAATTTATAGATCAATTTATAATCACTAGGTTTGGATTACCGACGGCTTTGATGTTTGATAATGCCTCATACTTTTCTGGAAATGCAATGACTGAGTTTACACTTAAAAGAGGGTTCAAACTAAAATACTTAGCCAACTACTATCCGTAAGGAAATGGATTAGATGAGTCAACAAATAAAAACCTAATCAGGATTATTAAAAGAACAGTTGACCAGAACCAAAAGAATTGGCACAAAACTTTGGTAAATGCTTTATGGGCAGATAGGATAACGAAGAAAGCTTCAATCGACACTTCTCCCTTTAATTTAGTTTATGGGAAGGGAGTGGTTCTTCCAACTCACTTAATGATCCCCTCTTTGTCTTTAGTACAATACATCGATGAAGTATCTACTTCCTCCTTGCAATTAAGACAAATGGAAATAATTAAATTAGAATAACAACGAGAACAAGCTAAGAAAACCCATGCTCATCACCAAGCACTAATAAAATCCTCTTTTGATTCAAACATAATGACCAAATTTTTTTTTTCAGATGGGAGATCTAGTCTTGAAATGGGATAAGGCTCATGAAGAGAAGGGCAAACATACAAAATTCCAGAAAATGTGGCTTGGTCCTTTTCAGTTTGTAGAAGTCACAGGCCCATCAATGTTTGTATTGCAGGATTTAGCAGGTAGAAAGGATTCTTTGCCTGTTAATGGACAGATCCTGAAAATATACTTTCCATAGAAGATTACTCTTCTATTTTTTGTAGGATAGCTTTTTGTTTTTCTTCTTTCTTATAAATAAAACCAGCTGTAGATGGTTACTACAGGAGTTCACGCAAAAGGACACCAAATTCTCTGTTAGATTTTGATTTTTCGCTTGTACAAACAGTATAAATTTTCGAAAATTCTGATCTTTATTATTGACGGATAGAGTTAAACTTTAGCCTAGATATGATACTAGTTCCAACTTCAAAGAATTTTATGAAAGCAACCTTTGGCAAAAAAAAATTGTTTTATATCAGCACAATGAAACGTATCAATAATAAAATGAGTATTCTCTGTAAAACTGTTGTTTTCAAACTCTATTATTGCCGTCCAGAGCTTTCTTAAGGAAAAACAATGGTTTCCTCCCTGTAAAGAAA
This sequence comes from Pinus taeda, assembly GCA_000404065.3. NCBI lineage: Eukaryota > Viridiplantae > Streptophyta > Pinopsida > Pinales > Pinaceae > Pinus > Pinus taeda. Next base: position 11,865 of record APFE031073601.1, on the reverse strand, counting down.
ATCGCAGCATTCAGAGAAACAATCCGAGAAAACACTATATCTCAAAGAATAAGAGGTCTCATCACGAGCCGGCTTATCATGATCACAGATATTATAACTTGCTGACTTTGCCAATACTGTCCACCAAAACAGGGCAATGACTTAAGATTGTTGCAATCAAAAGACAAGGGACCTCATCACAATCCAGCTTGTTCAGCAAAAGTGTAAATCAAGTGAATGACTGTGTCATAATTTGGCCACCAAACCAAGACATTGTTCTTTAGAGAATAAAAAAGAAAAAGTGTCAAAATGAGTTTTTCGCTGAAAAGTTGTAAATAGCCTTAAGCAGGATAAAGGATCATTGCTGGGTAACAGGTAACCCTGTCGAGGCTATGGACGCCTGCTGGCAGCATAGGCTCTACCTATGATAAATGAGCATACTTTAAAAAGCCAGCACACAGAGATGACCTTATTTTATCTTTAAAAGACCAAGTAATGGCTGCTGTAAATGCAAGGACTAAGCTTCAGGAAACGAACGATTGGAATAGAAAAAGGTTGAAACAAAATATCATTGATAGGGTAAGACATAATGTACTCTATCTGTCCAAAACAAAGTTTAGACTTATGAAAATTTTTATGTTTCGGAAGTTTAAAACTCAATAGAAAATCAGAGATAACTGGTTCTTCCCAGTGAATCGCCATTGTTGTGGCCACCAACAACCCCCCTCTTTGTTTGATATTAGCAATAACACCAAGCAAATGGGGACCCTTAATAAAAATTCAAACAAACAGTTTTATGAACATTTTTGTTTTTGATTCCTTAAAACTTTATCGCGACAAAAGAATGAAACATTTTTTCTATGAGCATAATAAACTACGAAGAAGCGATGCGAAATTCATCGCATCGCATTCACTATGAAGCGCTCTTAAATGAAAAACTTAAGAAATATGCGACGGCCGATATGCAACGTCACATATCGCAACATCGCATAAAGTAGCACACAATGACTAATTTCTGCGATCTGCGATACTTCGATGATCCGATATTGCGATGCCACGATGCTATAATGCGATCTGCGATCTGCAATGAACGCGAATTTTCCTCAGCGCAGTATTCAAGGAGAGCTTTCCATTAATCAAAATTAAGCACGCGCCTTAAAAAGAAATTAATGATTGTACGCCAAAGTATCCAGGAATGACAGCTTTTTTTTTGTTTTTCGAAGGGCCAGTTCGCTATGAGTGTCATAATTATGCATACATAAGATTTAAAGCTTTCATGTCAATCTTTATTGCCATTACTCTTTTCCTTTGCGTTAACTATAAAACAGGAAATAACATTAAGCAATGTGCAGGAAACATCTAAGGAAAAGGGGAAAGCGCCAATGCTCGGAGAACAGAGAAGAAATCCCTTCAGAAACGGATGCTGCATACGATAGGACCACAGATTCCAGAGTATCACTCAACAGATGTTGATTTCAATAGGTCATCTAAAGCTCAGAATCAAAGGCGCACAAAAGCAACATGATTACAAAAAGAAACCTGAAGTTTACACACCAGAAAAGCCCGGAATAAAGAACGGATGCAATTTTCGATCCAGAGAATTGTTCAGAGAGTAAAGTCTTTAACTCGTCCGGTCGTTCGCAAGGCCGGAAACCGAAATAGCAAAAGCAGAATCAATTTGAGGGAAATTTGAGTTATTACCAAGTATACACGCAGTGAATACACCCAGTCAGAGGAAGATTCTCTAAAATATCTTATAATTTACCAGAAAGTGGTGCCAGCTCTTGTTACTTCTATTTTTATAGCACACACAAAAGGGGAAGGCAACCAACCGACTCTTCCCAGTCAAATGTTGCATGCTTACAG
>APFE031073599.1:0-31400 GCA_000404065.3 Pinus taeda | reverse complement strand
TGAGATAGGCAAAAATTTAATGAATGAATTGGTTTCCTAGCTTATAGAGGCAAGTTGTTTTGACTGCCTAGATTTTAGTGCTCATTTTGGAATTGGTTGAAACAGCTCCTAGGATAGTGAGCTCGACCCCTAGAGGCAAGGAAAGATGTTAACTTGCCTATATTATGTGCTTTCTTAGTCATTTTCATGGTTGGACTCTTGAGGGAGAAAGCTTCTATTGTATTACTCATTGTATCTCTGCATTTTTGGCAAAGGAAGAAAGACCAGGGTTTTGCAGTCCTTTTTGGGATTCTTGTGGTTACATGTATTGATTGTGTGTTTCTCTTTGTACTTGTAAGTTTGTTATGTGAATCATCTTCTTACTTTTTCTTTTGCAAATTAGGCAAATGAAGTGTTAAGGTAGAATTCATGGTTGCTATGCTCTGCCTTTAAGTTTGCTTAATATCAATGTTTTCAGTTGTTTAAGGAGAATTCAAGGTGATTGCTTGCTCTCCTTAGCTCCTCACTATTCATTCTCATCCATCTAAATATTTAAAAGGCATCAATACAGTCTACTTCCTCGCCCCAAAGAACCCCCTGTGAAAACTGTGTCCAATCCCCGCACCCAAAATTGCCTTTCCCCAATTTTCCACCAAAACCCTAAAAATCCCAAATAAAACCTTTTTATCAGTTTAATAGCCTAAAATCAGTGTTCTTTATTGGTCATCTCTGCCCGTTGAAGATATTTGCCGAGATAGACTGGAGAGAGCCCTCTCCTGCCCCGTAGGGCTAGCTGCGAGGCTAAGTGGTTTGATGTTGCCTTGGAGTTTACCTTTTTCAGCCTGAGGTGAAATTTCAAGCACTAACATATTGGCGACCATACTGGGGAGAACAAACTTGTTTGTGGATTGATGTGTTTGTTTCATAAGTCTTAGACAGAGCCTGAAGTTATGCCAGGTAGCCTTCGAAACGCTTTTGCTTTGCATAAGCGCAAGTAGATAAACGTTGCTTCAGTCAATCTCTGTGAGCTTGTGAATACAGCACTTCGATTGCATTTTACCCCAGTTTATATTTGTAAAATCTGAACTTTTGGATGATTAGTTAAGAGTTTTCACAGGCTGATTGGTTATTTGTTCCTTGATATCCAAACTGGCTTCCGATTCTGGTCATATATTCAAATCTCATTCATGTCCAGCTATTTTTAAGTATCTTGAAGACATTGATTTTGACGAGAGTTTTGAGTTGTCCTTGTTCAAAACCAAATCTGAAAGTGCACTTGATTCTCTAGTTCCCAACCCTGGTTTTGCTGCTACCTTTGAGATTGAGAGACACAATAAATTGGTTGACAATTTCATCCTAAGATCTCTTCAGTCAGATATTCACGCTACCAATCTTGTTGAGTTCCTTGAAAACATATCTATTCATATTGGATCCACTATCACGGCGCATGAGCAGATCAATCCTCCTTTTATTTCTATTTCTCCTATAATCACTTATCCAGAATCTACAATTGGTTCACCCTCTACTTCCCATACCACTTCTCCTCCTCATACTCCTCATACTCCTCATACTATAGCTACACCTACTCCACCTGCTACTCCTAGACCCAATCTACCTAAAGCAATGGCTGCCCGATTTGCTCCCCTTGCTCTTCCCCAAAATCTGCATGATATGCCAGCCGACTACCAGAGTAAAATCCCTATGTTTGATGGAACTCCTCAAAGTGTCTCTGCTCAGCAACATATAGACAAAATGATGACTTTATTTGATCTATATGAGATAGATGAAGAGGATGTGACTATGTGTTTGTTTATACAAACATTTGATGGAGAAGTAAGAAAATGGTTCAGAGGTTTGACAGCTAGAAGCATACTCACCTTGGAAGCACTTCAGAGGCAGTTTCTAGATCGATGGGAAATCAGAAAGGATCCAATTTAGATCAATGCTGAGTACAACAATCTCAAGCGCAATCACGATGAGTCCGTTCAAGATTACATTATCAGATTTAACACAGTTTACAATGCTATTCCAGATGATTTAAGGCCATCTAGAAAATCAACACTTCTCAAATTCTCGGATGGCTTTGATCCGGAAATGACTTATTCATTGAGAGATAGAGATCCTCCTACCTTGGAGGATATGCAGAAAATTGTTGTCAGTGTTGAGGCAAGCTTGAATGATAAGAGACCAAGGATTAAGGTGGAAAAGCGAGTCACAATCAAAGAGGAAGCTTCTACATCAGATCAGCTCCTCTGTAAGGTTGAAAAGATTGAAAGAGCACTTGAACATGTTCATCTTGACAAGCCGGAGCCTCAGATTCGCAATCCAAATTTTCGAGGTCCGCAACAGTCGCAATATAGAATCAAACAGCGTGAAACAAGAGCACAAGAGCCAGCAATTCAGTACCAAATTAAACCTCCACTTCAGCAAAATTTTGTGAGCCAAGAATCCGAGGATGAAGGTGATATGGTGGAAGAGGAAAATCACTTCTTCACTCCTGATGATTTGTCCACTTATATTACAGAAGAAGAAGAGTTGGTGAGAAAATCCATCATCCCTCAGGATGAGCATTATATCTTGTCAAATGATGCAGTGCTTGAAGAAGAATCAGAAGAATATCAAAGAGGGTACTTGAATGCTTTATCCGCTCAGCAGAGACAATTAAGAAACCGAGTTGTTCCCATAAATCCCATCCAGAAGAGGACAGATACTTCAACAAAGAATGGTTCAGCTGCTCCACAGAAAAAAGGGAAAGAGATAAGTGATCCTTCAGCAGGTCAATCATCATCAGCAAGCAGGATAGACTAGCCATCAAGCACATCGAGAGATAAAGATGAAAAAAGAGAAGTTTTGACCAAAGAAGGTGAGAAGGTTTCAACTTTCAGTTTGGAGAATGAAATTTCAAAGTTGAAAGTGTCCATTCCTTTGATGGAAATTATGAAGAATAGCACTTACCGAGGCCAAATCTCCAAGATGCTGAATTTTGATCCAATGCTAGACACGGTGAATGTAGAAGATGATCAGCCGGAATTGATTTTTGGACCCGCTTTAAATGGTGAGTCTCCCGAAAGTGATGTTCTTCCATTTTATATCAGTTTGTGACTGCATGAGTATGTTTTACATAATGCTATGTTTGACTCGGGAGCTTCACATAATTTGATGCCGAAAGCAATCATGGAAAAGCTGGGACTAGAAATCATGAGGAAATATCATGATTTGTATTCATTTGATTCTATCCAGGTAAAATGTATTGGTTTGATCAAGGACTTGGTAGTGAGCTTAGATCAAATCCCAGCAAATAATGTTTTGATGGATGTGGTGGTGGCGGATATTCCTCCGCAATTCGGAATGTTGCTTTCGAGATCTTGGGGAGATAAGCTCAAAGGTACACTTCAGCTCGATTTTTCTTATGCTACAATCTCGGTCTTCGGTCAGATGAGGAAATTATATCGGGAACAAAAGATGAAATACATGATCACTAGTAAGGAAAAGCCAGTTAATCATCCTGTAAATTATGTACATACAGATTTAGAGTCATTTGTTTTGTTTGCGGATAATTTTAATGAGATAGATAGTCAGTTAGTTCAAGCAGAAGATATACCAGACATTACAGAAATTTTAGAGAAATTTTGAGAAAGGAAAGTGAAGAAGGGTCCGCTGTCATGGAGCCAACAGCTGAAAACAATGGGCAGCAAACAAAAAATGCAGAGACATCACATTTTCAGCACTTAGAGGACGATGAGGATGGTCTTTGGACCATGGATTTTGATGGCGCTATGGGCAGCGATGGTGCTGGTATAGGTGTGTGGATTCGAAGTCCATTTTCTGTCCGAAACAAAGTCCCAAGCAAGGTACGAGTATGTTCTTACAAATTGGCATTCGATTGTTCAAACAATGAGGCGGAATATGAGGCTTTCATTGCTGGCCTGAAAATCCTTCGGAAGCTGAAGGCAAAGAAGATAGCAGTATATGGCGACTCCGAGTTGGTTATAAAGCAAGTGAAAGGTGAGTTCCAGGCCAAGCATCCTCGTATGCGAGCATATCGAAATGTTGTCCTAGATATCTTGAAGTTTTTTTCTGAACATACTTCAACATGTGTGCCCCGTATCCAAAATGGTGTTGCGGATGCATTGGCTAAGGCAGCAAGCAATCTAAAAATCCCCATGAATTCCAGCAATAAGTTTGAGATTTATGTGAAGCACCATCCTACAGTTCCAGACAATCAAAGATGTTGGAAAGTTTTCCAAGATGACGAAGAAATCAAGGATTTTCTGCAAGTTGAAGGTGAGTTCAAAGACATCTCCATAGATAAAGAACCTGAGGAAGTAAATCAGATGGATGTATTGCAACTTAAAGATAATTTCATTCCTAAAGGATTAATTCCTTTGGAGGAGTTGTTCGATCAAGACGTGGCCCGCAAACCAACTTTGAGGACAATGGAAGAAGGTGTTGAAGAAGTGAATGTCGGAACAGCTGAAAATCCAAAGATGGTGAAACTATCGAAGGCATTGTCGCCAAAGGTAAAGAAAGAATATATCAAATTGTTGTATTCTTTTTCTGATGTTTTTGCATCGGATTATTCAGATTTGAAAACTTATGACACAAGTATCATTCAGCATACCATTCCCATAAAGTCAAATCAAAAGCCTTTCCGGCAGAAGTTGAGAAGAATTAATCCTAAGTTGCTGCCTTTGATTGAGAAAGGAGTTAACAGGTTGTACAAGTCTGGAATTATAGTGCCAATCAGATTTTTCGACTGGATTTCCAACTTGGTACCCGTGAGAAAGAAGACCGGTGAGATCCTCTTGTGTACAGACTTCAGAAATCTGAATAAGGTGTCGCTAAAGGAAAATTATCCGTTGCCCAAGATGGATCATATATTGCAGCGAGGAGTTGGGGCATCAAGGATGCCGCTACTTGATGGTTATTCCGGGTACAATCAGATTTTGGTGCATGAGGATGACCGCGACAAGACTGCATTCACTACTCCATGGGTGACATTTCATTATGCCAAGATGCCGTTTGGATTGAAAAATGCAGGTGCTACCTTTCAGCGGGCGATGGACATGGCCTTTGCTAATGAGAAGGATGTCTTTTTGGTCGTTTATCTTGATGATTTAACTGTGTTTTCTAAATCTAATGAAGAACATTTGTATCATTTAACAATGGTGTTTCAAAAATGCAGAAAATATGGTATCTCATTGAATCTAAAGAAGAGCCTTTTCGCCATGAGTGAAGGCAAGCTGTTGGGCCACATCATTTCCAAAGATGGCATTCGTATAGATCTTGCACGTGTGGAAGCTATTCAGCAATTAGAGCAGCCCCGAAACAAGAAGGAGATTCAGTCCTTTAATGGCAAGTTGAATTTTCTGCGTCGCTTTATTCCAAATCTTGTCGAACACCTCAGAGAAATCACTAAAATGCTCAAAAAGGACAGCCAGCTCAAATGGACCGAAGAGGTGGTAAAGTCTTTCAATTTGGTAAAGTTAATTTTATCTTCAGCCCCAACTCTAATCAGCCCGGATTATACACAAGTTTTTATTTTATTTTCATTTGCTTCTGAGCATACATTGGCAGTTGTGCTAATGCAAAAGAGAGATGGAGTTTAGAAGCCCATTGCTTTTTTCAGTCAAATTATAAGGGACGGAGCGCTGAAGTATAATATCATTGAAAAACAAGCATTGGCACTGGTAAAAGCCTTGAAAGATTTTTGTGTGTACATATTGAATTCCCACATTTTGGCATATGTTCCTAACACGGTTGTTAAAGATGTTTTGGTACAAGCGGAACCGGAAGGAAGGCGGGGTAAGTGGATTGCTGCACTATTAGAATATGATGTGGAAATTAAGCCTACCAAGCTGATTAAGGGTCAAGGTCTCGCTAAATTGATGGCTAAAACAAATCTCCATGTCCTAGACATTAATTTGATAGTTGCCCTATCCGATGAAGACGAGGAGAATTCAGCACTACAGGTATCTGACATCTTTATTTCTTCTCCTTGGTATGCTGATATTGTATATGTGCTTCAAAATTTGTCTTCACCTCCCGGGATGCCTCGAAACAAAGCTAGGACATTGAAATTAAAGGCTGCCAAATTTTGCATCATCAAATCTGCGCTATATTGGAAAGACCCCGGTGGCATATTGCTGAATTGTTTGGTTGAGGAGGAAGCTAAGAGCGCTGTAGAGGATTTTCACAAAGGTGACTGCGGGGACCACTTGTTTTGGAATACCATGGCAAAAAAGATCCTAAGGGCAGGTTTTTATTGGCCTTCATTGTTTTCAGATGTATATAAAGCAGTCAAGAGTTGTCATGAATGTCAAATTTTTCAAGGAAAGCAGAAATTACAACCATTGCCTCACAAGCCCATTGAAGTCAGTGCACCATTTCAGCAGTGGGGCTTGGATTTCATCGGCAAAATTCATCCAGCATCTTCCGGACAACATCGATGGATATTGACAGGCACTGATTACTTCACGAAATGGATCGAAGCCATTCCCACCCAGCAGGCCACGAACTTGGTAATTATTTCTTTCCTTGAAAATAACATATTGTCACGTTTCGGCTGTCCACATAAGTTGATTACAGATAATGCAACAGCGTTTAAATCGAAGAAATTGGTTGATTTTTGCTACAAATATAATATCAGTTTGGGGCATTCGACCGCCTATCATCTGCAAGGAAATGGGCTGGCTGAATCTTCGAATAAATATTTGGTAAACATCATAAAGAAATTGCTGGAAATCAACAAGAAGAGCTGGCACAAAAAGTTATTAAATGCATTATGGGTTGATCGTGTAAGTCAGAAAAAGTCAATTGGTATGTCACCTTTTGAACTAGTTTACGGGACATATGCAGTGTTTCCTACTTCTCTTAATATTCTGGTAGCAAAATTTCTTCAAGAAGCTGGTGGTGAGGAGGATCCCATGCAAAGGCGGATTGGTCAAATGATTCATTTACAGCAGACACGGGAGGAGGTTCTTCACAATACTCTCAAGTTGCAAGAGCACATAAAGAAAATCTATGACAGGAAAGCAAAACCGGATGATTTCCAAATAGATGATGTTGTTTTGAGGTGGGATGCCCGAAATGAAGACAAAGGGAAACATGGAAAGTTTGACAATTTGTGGAAAGGTCCTTACAAAATTGCAGCATACCGTGGTCCAAATGCATTTCTTCTCAAAGAAATGAACAGTGATGATTGTCTCGGAGGGTCGGTCAATGGTCGACTACTTAAAAGGTACCATGTCTGAGTATTTTCTGCTCTAGTCATTATCATTGTAATTACCATTTTACTTTGATTCCACTGCAAGTGTGAACTGAGCTTTTGTCTTTAGTCTGGGGCCCGCGGTGAAGGCTATAATTCTAAAGATGAAGATTAGTTGGTGTGAGTTTGTCATGTCGTTTGTATCAGTTTATTTTTTGTTTAAAGTTGAAGTCAGTTTGAGTCAAAATTGGTCCAATTTTCAGTCACTTGTCAAGTCAATAAAGCTGTCCCAGTTTGGGTCAAATATGTAAATAATGACTCCATTGCCCAATGATTAAAAGGCACTGGTCTGCTCTCCCAGAGGTCTAAGGTTCTTGGCACCTCCAAGGAGCTACCATCCCCATTGGAGCCAATGTTAGAGTCAGTCTAGTAGCCCTCCATCAGCGATCAAAGCTCTTTGCATTTGCATAAGTAGGTGTCTCATCAGTGTCATCTTATCGCACTCCATTAGGCATGCCATAACCCTGATGGAGGGGCTTGTGTCTTTTATTCACCTCTTGGCACTGCTGGATTAAGTTTGTTTCAGTCAATAAATTCCTTACAAGGTCATTGGTCTTGTCTTGAAATCAAGGGTCCTAGGTCTAGGGTTTAGTCCAATTTTGTCTTTTGAGGTCATGTCTTTTGAGGTCAATAAATGCCCAGCAGGCCAGAGGGATGTCCATCAAAACATCACTTCAGATAATTTCATATTGTATAACTAATTTTTACCTTGAGTTCAAAAAACTCTGTTTTTTGAAGGCAAGGTCATTTTCTCATTTTTGTAAAAATTTGTAAAAAAATTCAAATTCTCCAGAAGTCGGCATGTGGCCTTGGTCTCCTTTTCCAAGACTTCTCAGAAGCTATCCCTGCAAAAATTTTCAGAAAAAACCATCAGTTCAACCAATTTTTCAAAAAGAAGAAACCAAAATCAGAGCCAATAAAGTTTAAAAAAGTGTCAACACTCAAAACATTAGAAAGTGGGTTTTGGGCAAATATAAATTTAAAGCAAGCCTATAAAAGCACATTAAACTTCATTTGTAACTTATTTTCCTCTCACAAGCTAAGTGGAAACTTGCAAAGGCGATTTCATGAGATATTGAGCAAAGTTGGGCAGTCTTGGTAGCGCGCTACGCGTTGGTGGCGCTCTATGCGTAGGGGAGGTTCTGGCAGTGCAAAAACACATGGGCGCTATGCTTACATGGCGCGCTACGCGTTGGCCAGAGGGTGCTACGCATTGATTATTTCACCCTAAAACTTACAGAAAACACCCAATACACTTCTCTTAGCTCCGGCAAGTTACAAGTAAGCTCTTTCATGATTCTTTTGGTTAGTTTTTGCAAATTGAATGTAAAGAAAAAATTACCAATATGCCATGAAATGGAAAACAAGAAACCCTAATGTTGATGTGTATGTTGCCCAAGGTTTTCCCATAATTCACCTTCATTTTTCCTCTCATATTCATCATCATTCCTTTTCAAATTTCCCATAAAATTTCACAAAATTCCTCCATAATTCCCAAACCCTACCCCTATCCCTAAAATTCAATAAAATCTCCCCAAACCCTACCTCCTATCAAACCCCTACAAATTATGATGATGTGATGATGTATGTGCCATAATTCCTTCCCTAAATTCCCTTTTTATATATATTTTCCCTAAGTCCCCTCAAAATCCCCCTCCCTAACATCTCCCTTGTGTTTTTGTCCCCTTGGAGCAGCATTCAAACAGTCAAAACAACAGGTCATTTGAAGCAGAAGCAGTAATACATTTCAGCCATTTTGCTTTTAAAACCATGTCAGAAACTGAAACAAACTATGAGCAAAGTGATTACCGTGAGTCAACACCGGAGGTTGAGGTGCCAAGGAGGCCTCACAGGGGTGGTAAGGGTGGTCAGCATGTGAGAGAGGAGCCCACCTCTTTGGCCTATTTGCAAGCTTGTCCACTTGCAGTCACATGTTTCCAATATCAATCATGCTATGAATATTGTGAGAGAATTTCCCAAATTCAGCACCACAGGGAATTGGTCCGCTTGTTTGTTTTTCATTTGCACAACGGGCATATGAATCTTGCAGGGGTGGATTTTACATTGTCACCTGAGATTGTTGCTCAAGCAACAAGGATACCCAATGTTGGAGAAGAGTGGAACAAGCGCCAGCTATTGGACAGATTCCAGTATGAGCCCTAAATTTAACCTGTATATATGAGGCAGGTAACTGGTGTGTTTCCTTTCAAATTCTTGAGGGATGAGTATGCGCCCTTAATGAGGCTCATCATTCGTTATTTCATCTGTGAGGGCAGATTTTCACGTTTGTATTCGTATCATATCCGCTTGTTGATGCATTTCACACGGGTACGGATGATGAAAATTCCTTTCTTCATGTGCCGGAATATTGAGAGGATGGTGCCTTTGGTGCAGAGAAAGAGCCCAACACAGAAACAGAGGAGCATCTACTATTATGCTTTGATCAAGATTGTGGTCATGCATCAGTTGGCCCAGCAGGGTATTCCATGGGAGGATTTCATCTCTCGATATTTCTTCATAGCGGCACCACCCCCTTAGGTTGTTCATGAGGAGGGAGGACCTTCACAGCAGTATGACATCCCTGAGCTCATACATGTCAGTTCCCCTCCATTGGTCACATATCAGAGAGGCCATAGGGCATTATTTGCATCAGCTCGGCGAGTATTTTCTCCACATCAGGTGGAAGGGGTCTCGCCTTCTTCATCAGCACCGTGAGTGTTATCTCCACACCAGGTGGAAGGGGCCTCATTTCCAACAGTAGCACAGGTATCAGAGAGGGGCAAGCAGCCCATGATTGAGGAAGGATTGTCAGGTGATCCAGATATTGACATCATTGATATTGAGGCTAGCTCTCCTGCCTCAAAGCTCAAGGAGATCATCCGAGAGCAAAGGACCGAGAATGAGTCACTGCACAAGAAATTGCAGATGGAAAAATGGTTGATTAAATATTTAGAGCAGTGCAACAAATAGTTGGAGGATGAGCATGAGCTTTATGAGCAGCGGAAGATTCGTGAAGACCGGGAATTGGCCCGTAGGAGACCCGGTGATTTGACACCCATAGATCGAGAATCCATGCTTATTTGGGTGAACGCTCATTTGGAGAGGTTGCTGGGCAAGGCTAACAAAGATAAGGACATGCTCCGAAACATGAAAAACCATTATTGGGCTCGAATGCATGTATGTAAGGAAAAAATGAAGGTGCTCAAAGGACGGTTGGCTAAGGCACTAAAACGAAGAAAAAGGCCTGATCCCCTCCACATCTTGGCTGAGGCTTCCTTGAAGGATCATGGTGCTAAATGACTTACCTTCTGCAGAAATTTCAAAAAAAAATTGAGCATTTTTGGTCATTTGTGAATTTTTGGGCAAAAAACAGGTTTTCTTCCCCAATGCGTAGCGCGCCACGCGCGACCCTTTCGTTGGGGAGGTCCATTTCATAAAAACTCAGCATTTTTGGATTTTTCATGCAAAAATACATTTTCTCAACAATTACCAAGAAATTTCACCAAGTTTTGAGCCTCCAGAAGGTCAAAAAACAAGCAAAAAATGACTTTCTGCCACCTTTTTGACACACAGGAAGCAGTCTTCGGAGATTGCAAGTTTGGAGGGGCAAATGGACACCAAATTCCGAAATTCCACTTGGGTTGGAAAGTAGACATCTATACCTTTTCAAAAAACCCACTTTTTCCTCATTTGGACACCTGCAAGTGCCTTAGCAGCGGCTCCAAATGTGCGCGACCCGTTTAGAATCAGTGCGCGACCCATTGGGCAATTTTCACAGAAATTGTACCTACAGCTCAGCAAAACACAGTTTTGACTAGGTTTGACTTTTTGGAGTGGATTTTGATCCTCCTTGATGTAAATTATGTAATTTTATGATATATTGACACTCATTTATCTCTTCTAGAAGATTCATTGATGAGATAGGCAATATTTTAATGAATGAATTGGTTTCCTAGCTTATAGAGGCAAGTTGTTTTGACTGCCTAGATTTTAGTGCTCATTTTGGAATTGGTTGAAACAGCTCCTAGGATAGTGAGCTCGACCCCTAGAGGCAAGGAAAGATGTTAGCTTTCCTATATTATGTACTTTCTTAGTCATTTTCATGGTTGGACTCTTGAGGGAGAAAGCTTCTATTGTATTACTCATTGTATCTCTGCAATTTTTGGCTAAGGAAGACCAGGGTTTTGCAGTCCTTTTTGGGATTCTTGTGGTTACATGTATTGATGGTGTGCTTCTCTTTGTACTTGTAAGTTTTTTATGTGAATCATCTTCTTACTTTTCTTCTGCAAATTAGGCAAATGAAGTGTTAAGGTAGAATTCATGGTTGCTATGCTCTGCCTTTAAGTTTGCTTAATATCAATGTTTTCAGTTTTTTAAGGAGAATTCAAGGTGATTGCTTGCTCTCCTTAGCTCCTCACCAGTCATTCTCATCCATCCAAATCTTTCAAAGGCATCAATACAGTCTCCTACCTCGCCCCAAAGAACCCCCTGCGAAAACTGTGTCCAATCCCCGCACCCAAAATTGCCTTTCCCCAATTTTCCACCAAAACCCTAAAAATCCCAAATCAAACCTTTTTATCAGTTTACTAGCCTAAAATCAGTGTTCTTTATTGGTCATCTCCGCCCATTCAAGATATTTTCCGAGATAGACCGGAGAGAGCCCTCTCCTGCCCCGTAGGGCTAACTACGAGGCTAAGTGGTTTGATGGTTCATTGGAGTTTACCTTTTTCAGCCTTAGGTGAAATTTCAAGCGCTAACACCTTCAAGGAGCAGTGAAGAATTCCTTGAAAATGTTCAAAATGAGTGAATTAGTAGAGATAGAAGCATTTAAGAATTTCTATTCAAGCTAATTGTGAAGAAAACATAGGTAACAACAGGAATTGAACACATAGTGTATTTAAACAAGTTTTGGGCTATTCTTTTTCCCTGTTGTTAAGATTATGAAACGTATATGAGACTTGCAAAAATAGAAAACACAAAACATAGTTAGAATAACTTATTGAGCCAAAGAAAGACACAAGAATTCTGTAGGAGAGTCCAACATCATCACATTCATAGTTAGAAGCTCAAACAACACTATATTTCAACGCCCTTTGTATTAATCAATATCTGAGTTACATCGCAATTCAAATGGGAGAATCACCAACCCCGAATACATTCTTTGAGGGGGTATTTATAAAAAAATATATTTTACAAAATATCTTAAGGATAAGATAAGGAGCAATAACTTCCTTCAGCTACTTTGTCAGAGAAATAAAGGCAGAAATGAAGGCAGGAGCTATTGTAGCTATCCTGGCTGCTTTACTGACAAGATATTTTAGACTTTTCACCCAAGAATTCAGCTGGCAGTTATGTCTTTGCTTGCTTTCCTGCGTTGCTGTCCTGATCTGTTACCTGCTCTGGATTCATCTTTAATGTGTCCTAATCCTGGCCTGAGCTCCTTCATTTATGTTTGCCACGTGTCTTGCCCTTTGACCAGATGTACATAGGCAAAAAGGATCCAAATTTACTTAGGCAAAACTTCCAACATACTTTTCCACCAGTGTTCTGCGAGAAATTGATGTCTTTTTATCTTTATTAGTATCTCATCAACCTCAGTATATCTGTAAAAATTGGGCTTGACTTCAAACAGATTATTTATTTCATGTTCTATGAAAAATAATCCTTCCAATTTGTCATACAAGCTCTGTCCAGAAGGAGGTCCTATGTTTTCTGAGCTGTTGGATGATGCAGTGGTCTGATTTGTCGCATACATGTTCACCCGATGAGCATACTGCTGATGTGATAACAGTTTTTGATTTCTTGTTACTAAACTGGGTAAACCCCTTTGCTGTAAGTTTGTCAATTTATCTGTGAAGGTATTAATATCCATCTGCATCTCCTGACACCTTCTTTCCAGAGTCTGTATAAGAGTTCTCATTGTTAGCACCTTCTTT
This sequence comes from Pinus taeda, assembly GCA_000404065.3. Lineage (NCBI taxonomy): Eukaryota > Viridiplantae > Streptophyta > Pinopsida > Pinales > Pinaceae > Pinus > Pinus taeda. The sequence goes on along the minus strand of APFE031073599.1, from coordinate 18,218 downwards.
ATTGTCAAAATGGTGCCTGTCCTATCATTGATCTCTAAGCTGCCAATTGTTCCTTGGTATTGGTGTTCAAAAAATGGATGAGTGCATTGGCCTGGTCAGGCATATTTTCTAATGATGCCCAGGCCCTTTGTATTTGTTCTTGTGCCTTGTCTATTAATTCCATTTGCTCATACATTATCTGAATTGATCTCCATTGGTCAGTAATGGACTGGCCAATCTTAGTCCAAAAAATCATTTTTAATATATGCCAGAGGTTTATGTAAGGTGAGATCCTTTTCCAATGTTTTTACCTTGTTCTCCAGGGCCTTCACCTCTTTGGTCTTTTCTGCTACTGTTATTTTTTATTTTTCATAGCTCACTTCTAGCTTGGCTAGTTTTTCTTTTGTCTCTCTGAGCTCTAACATTTGAGCTTCTAGCTCTTTCACTGCCTTCATCATTTCCTCCATTTTCATGCTGGTCTCAGGCTCTGTTGTTGTTGTTGTTGTAGCATCTGTGGTTGTTGTACCTGTTGTCAATGGTGGCTCAGTGGGAGGAATTGTTGATGTGTCTGTGGGGGGAGCAGAGACAATTGTTGGAGCTATTTGGGGTGGCTTGGAGGTTGACTCTCCCTACTTAGTTTGCAATGCTTTCTCCAGCTCTTGCTCTGTCTGCATCAGCCTTTGGTTCATTCTCATTAATAGATCCATGACATCCTCTTCTGCCTTTTCTTGTGCTAGCTCTACTGTTTGGGGATGCATGGTGACAGACAGCTTCAACTGCTTTCTAAGGGCAGCAATATCTTCCTCCTTGTTTTTGATCAATGCTTTGGTGGCCTTGGCATCCTTGGGATCATGTCCCAACTCAACAATTATTTCCTCCAGAGTCTTTATTTGGTTGTCTTTGGCTAGAGAAGAGATCTTCTCTAAGTCCAATTGAGCAGATGTGTTACTCAATGACTCTTTTAATTGGTGGGCCAGCATTGCTTTGTCTGCCAGTGTGGCATAGACCATTTCACCTGTTTTCTTGTGTAATTCGATTTGATCCATTGGGTGAATGTCCTTGACAAGGACCTCTAGATTGCTCCTTATGTAGTCAGCTGCAGATTGGGGCTGCTGAACTTTGGGCTTGAAATGACTTAAAATCATTTTTTCCTCCTTGATGTCATAGGCTACCATTAGTCTATGCTGTTTGGAGGGTGTCATCTTAAGAAACTGGTCATACAATTGAATTCTTAATGACTCATTTTGAGCCTTAATCTCCTTGAATGACTGCTTGATGTTTGATGGTTTCTTTGCTTGTGACCTTGAGGAGGAGACTTCCATTCCATGTTGTCTCCCTCCTTCTTGTCTATGAGAGTTAGCAGAAGTCTATTGGCTAATGGCTCTCCCTCCTCTTGGGCTCTCAGTAATGTCTTTCATAGTGTCCTCTTCAAGAGGATCTACTCTTTGCCTCTTGGCCTCTTGCTGACCTGTTGACCCACTTGCAGGTGTGGTCTCTTCTCGGTCCCTCTTCTTGCTTCTCTCCTCAGGAAGAGGAGTCTGCAGTGCTGGAACCTCTAGTGCTTGTGTTTGTAATGAAGGGGCTTTCCCTTCGCTGTGTTCCTTTGAGGTAGTAGGCTGCTCTTCCATGATTTCTTGTTCTGGCACTACCAACTCCTTTCCCTTTGTTGTCCCTGTTGTTGGTGTAGTCCTTTCCTGGGAAACCTGTTGTGTAGTTGTGGCAGTTGATGAGCTCTCCCTAGTTGGTTGTGGCTTTTTGAAAGACACCTGCCCAAAAGATTCCAAGTCAAGAGTTTTTTCCAAATCTTTTATGGTTTGTTCCATTTTTTCTTCCTCAGTTAACTCTTCAACTAGGGTGCCCTCCAACCACTCATCTTGGTTGACATACTTTTCTATGTCAGGGATGTTGCAGTGTTCATAGGATGCTAGCCTATATTTTACCCTTCTTGCATTGCTGAAGCCATATGGGTCATAGGGTACCCACCAAAAGCTTCTCTTGAGTCTGAGTGTTTGACCCAATAGCTCATCAGCATCCTTCCATCCCTCTTTCTTGTTCATAACAAAGGGGCCTAATTGGTCTCTGAGTTTCAATCGGGCCTTTTTCTTTGTGCTATGGAAGTGGCTCAGATCTGAGTTGATGAATTGCCTTAAATATTCCAAGGAAAACAGTCTCATTGGCACATATGTGGGCAGCCTGTAGGGGCACAACTCATAGCCATATATCCTGAGAATAGTGTGATTCTGGTAGAAATACCAGTCACCTATTTTATAGTTCTTGGAGAGCTGTAGTATTATTTGCATATCATGTGTCAGTCTAGGAGGAGGTGTTCTCATCAAGAGGCAAGAGAAAGGGTAGACAAATAGATCAACAAACTCACAATAAGAGTAGGGGGAGCTGTGTACATCATGAAAGATTGGGGTCCAAAAAATAACAGACCTCCTCTCCCCTTTGTGGCCCAATTTTCTAATGGGGAATTCAAAGATATCTGGCTGGAAATATAAAAATAGATGATATATATAAGAAGAATATTTGAGGATTCCCTCCCTGTCCAGCCTCAACAATTGGTCATGCATCTTATTGGCAATAAACTTGGCATAATTGTACTTGATAGCAGGGGGTTGTTAAGAGGTAAAAATAGACAGCATAACCAATAGGGTTTCATCAGTGTGCTCACTTGTCTTGAACCCCAACACAAAAGATATCATATCAACCACTAACCTACCCATTTCGGTGAAGCAGGCACAGTGAAAAGGAGGTGGCTGCTTGGGTTGGCTATCTCCCCTCATGAACACTTTGGCAATTCTGGCTATTTTTGAGCTAGAGAGTTTGGGACCTTCATCCAGCAAGTACTTCATGGTAAGAGGAAACTGGAGGTGTGTTGGTTTAAAGTTCAGCATCTGGTTGATAGAGTCATGAGTGATATAGAAAAGAGTAGTCCCAGATAGACTTTTGACTGCTTTGTTTGTTGGCTCATAGTTCTCAAAACAGAGGTGGATGATCTCAGGAAGATGTTCACAGAGGGGAGGTAGTATCTGGGCAAGTTTGATTCCCAAATTCCACATACATCATCTTGATTCAGGTAACTGTTTTTGAACTCATAGACTGCTTGAAGATGGTTTAGGGATCTTGGATTAGGTAATCTTTATCAGCCAAGGGCAAATTTTCTAACTCTTTGTGGAGTGCATTGAGGGGGGTGATGTTTAAGGCCACTAGACCTTCCATGGCTTAGCTCTATTGCTTTTAGAATTGGAACCTATGGCTCTGTGCAGGTAAAAATGGGTAGGACGATGGCTTTAAGGATTTCCCCGGGATTTTCACAGTTAGAACTGGTTTGTTGGCCTGAATTCAGTTCTGTGGAGTGATGTCAGCTGGAGAAGCAAGAGCTATGGGCTTTTCTGGCATAGTGGACTTAAATTGTGGGAAAAGATGGCCTGGGAGGTTCTTTGGAGAGTTTAGAGGGCCGGACGAGCTCAATTTTAGATGACTCTGTGGATTTTCAGTGAATTTGGCATCTCAAAGACTTATGGAGGATTTGTGGGCAGCAACACAATGTTTTCTCCTTTAAATTGTGGGTGTTGGTGCTAATTTTACAGAGAAACTAATGTAAAACAGGGTCGGGAGTGAATTGTTGGTAAATACCTATTTTCTCGGTGAAATGGGCGACTTGCAGGCGACCAGGTGGGTCGAGGGGCTGAGCTGGGCACTGTGCTTGCTGGTTGGCGGATTTGAACGGTCGAAAATGGTGTTTTCGACGTAATTTGCATGTACAGGTGCGTGTAGGAAACAAATAGCGAATGGTGAAAAAACCACACTTTTACCCTTTTTACCTGCAAAATTTGACTTTGGCGGGTTATGGGCGCTTTTTTGGGATGACGTCAACATGACGTCAGTTTTTGTTGTTTAGTGGGTACGGACGCTGACATGGCAAGTGACGTGGCAAGTGACATGGTGGGTGGCATGAGCATGACGTCAGCAGGGAGGGGGCAAGTGGTAAGTGGTAATATCGTACCGCTTTTGGGGGAAAGTGGTTTTAGGGGAGGGGGCTCCGAACACACCGAGCGCCTGACACGCTTCCTCGGTATGGCGGAAATACCACCCATCCCCTGGACGCTATTGTTCGACAGGTTGGTGCTTCCGAAATCGCCAACTACCATCGGATCTGGGAGTAGCGATCAGACGACTGACGGGTGATAGAGCTGGCGGTCCTTTAACAGTGGCGAACCCACGTTAATTTTTTTGTTTTGTAATGTTTTTTTGTGTATCTGCGGACTTAGGAAAAGTGGGTTTTTCGGGCAAAAATGCGGGTTTAGGCTATTTATTTAGCCAAAGTCCATATAAATATTGATGGGTATGTGGAGGGTTGTTATTGGCCCCTGGTGGGCCAATGACTCCCTAAAAAAAATTTAAAATATGGTTATAGTTAGTCAAGGTCGGGGTATTTATTTTTTTGGGGTTTTCCATGTATTTATATACTGAGGAGGGGGAAGCTATACATAGGAGTTATATAATAAGGTTAGTAAGTTAATATGATTGTGGGGGATGGGTTTGTATGGCTTAGGCTAAGTATTATAAAGTGAAAACTTAGGCCAAGGGGAGAGGAAAGGATAACAAATGGTGAAGCTTTAGGAAACTTTGGTAAGATAAAATAAAGACCTTTTACACAAGAAATGTGGCTTGTTTTTCCTAGGTAAAACATCTTCTCACTTAGCTTTTCCATGGAATGAAGTGGGCTAAAGGGGCTAAAGGTAATGAGCAGATCTCTTTACCCTTTGGGGGGGAATGTTAGTAAGTGTTTCTTGGGAAGATGGGGAGGGGAATTAGTCATGCTCAATTTGATTTGTATCCACCTTGCCATGGTACCCCATGATTTTATGAGATGGCAAGTCATTCTAGAAGAGCAAATTTCTCACAAACCATGCCTTTGTACCCTCAAAACTGCCTACCCAACCTAGTATACCTAGCATTTTTTCTTCATTCTCATTAGGTGCACTTGAACTGGAAAATCCTGATTCTTCTCTTTTCTTTTGGCTGCCATCCTATCTAAGTCTACCCTTATTTCTTCCAAGGCTCAGATTAAGCTGTTGAGACTCTTTGCTTCTCAGCCTAACTATTGGCCTGCCAAGCTTAAACTATTTGTGAAGACCTTTATTCTCTATTCTTAGACAAGTGAAATTCAAACATGATCTAGCCAGGATTAAGCTGTCTGGCTAATCATCAATTGTGGCAAGAGTTAACCACCTATACATAGTGATGATTGATCAACATATGGAACCTTTGCAGTTTAAAAAGGATGAACATATTTGGCACTTCCCTAGTCAATCATGAAAAATGAAACCTATTGGTATAGGGAGCTAACACATGGTAAATCTTAAGGGAGAAGTCTTGGTTTAGGGCCTAGTGATACAGGTTTGGATTGCGGTAAATCCTGGAGACTGGTCTCAGTTTAAGGACTAATGATAAGGGATTGGATTGCATAAATCTTGAGAGAGAAGGGGATAGAAAATTACTCAAGTATAGTGATGGATTCTAGATGGAATTCCAAGTTGGGTTTGGTTGTGATAGGAGCACCGGTTTTGGTGTGATCACAGTTTGGTGAGGGTGGAGGTGGTTTAACCTTTGGATTCCCTCGGTTGTTCATGGATTGGTTGTCCTATAAGATCAAATGTTCATGCTTGGAATATGGCGCAAGGGTGACTAGCTGAAAGAGAGATTTGGTTCAGCCATGTCTATGCTCAGATGGTAAATGGAAGTCTTGAACCTAGTCGAATTTGCCTATGATTAATAAAAGCAAAGTTCTCTTAATTTTGCATTGGTTTATATGTGGATTTAATGGCTATCATATCTTTGATATTTATATGGTTTTATGTTTGTTATAAGCATGGTTAAATGATTGGTTCATGTCATGGTCATTTCATGTATTTACTTATAATTGTTAAATGGATGGATGCAAGACCTAATTGATGATATAATAGTTCAATGGAGAAGGAGGTGATACTTTTGGTTATGTTTCATAAGTTCTTTCAATCATTTATGCTCTGTCGTGTATCCTAGACCTATAGGTTACATTGATGCCAAGTGTTTGGCAGCATGTCGATCTCGGTTGGGGATGCTCAGGCCTAGTCCTGAGGTTGATTTTGATTTGTTTATATTGTCATCATGTTTGTTGTCGCTCCTAGAGACAGCCTTGTATTTCTTACAAGACCAGTACCTAGGTATATATAAATCAGTGTGCCTCAAATGATTCTCAAGCAGGAGGATACATCACCCTTATTCTATACATATATATCAGAGAGTTGGTTATTTCATCCAAAGATACAAGCCATATGTTTCAGCATTTCTAAACACACATAGTTCCTAGAAATATAACAAAAATAGTGGAGGCCAAGCACTTCAAAGATTTACAGTTTTAATCAGCTTTATAAGATATATGAGAGAAGTCAAAGAAAAATGACAAATTAGGATATAGAGCTCAAAGCAACAAGAATTATATACATAAAATATAGAGCCTGAAACCATGAGATTTACCATAACTACTGAGTTAGAGGAAGATGTAATGGACAGAAAATAAGTTGAGTGATATGCTTCACACAATACAGCTTGAAAATATGATTTCAACCCCTCACACAGGCATATGCATTAACACTTTAATGCCGATGAATCTGTAGACAAGGCTGAAATATCAGAGTATATATTATTGCATGAATTCAAAAGAGGAAAACATACAAAAAGAATGAAACAGAGAAATAACACATTGCAATACTTCAGAGGAGGAATTGCCAACAATCTTGTAATATTCTGCAAGATCTATGTGACTAAGTGATACAATTTTCACAAAATAATAGACTTTCTTTTCCGATTTCAGAACCCCTTTTTAGTGCTACGACCCCCTATTTATAAGAAGAGGGGGTACGTTTAATCATGGTTCAATACATAAAATCTTGGTCCGAGTTTTCAGCTATCAAGTTAGCTTTCTCTCTCGGCCAGGGGAAGTTATGTATCCAATAAACATTTAAAAAACAATAGTAATGGCCTCCTAGAGGAAAGCACATCAAAGAATCGCAGAACAGGTGAGACATTAATGCAAAATCCCAGTGCCCCATCCATGTAATCACTTTTGTTTCATGGTTGCCTTTAGTTCACAACATATGCTCATGCATTGCTCAGTTAACTCTCGTCATTCCATCTTTAAGACCTTCAGAACCAACCTTGAGAACGGGTTACAAAGGGCCATTTCTAGGGGTTTCCCATACTTGGTTTTGAATGCTCCCTCTCCTCATTCACTGCTACAGCCACCTCCTAGAGCGACTTTGTCATTTTCACCATTAAAACCTTTTGAGAATGATCGGTGCCCTGATTTTAGACTGAGGGTGAGTTCTCAATTTAATAATGGAAGTTTGAAGGGGCGCAGGAATTTACCTCTTTAAACAGGTAAAAGGGCATAGGCATTTTACCTCTAGAACAGGAAAAAGGGAACTTTGGGTTTCCCCCTTAGCTCTGCTTTATTACAGCCCCTTTTGTAGTGCTCCACATATGACAGGGGGTTGGGACCAAGGGCTTTGTGCTTCTGTGCTTATGCTCTCAATAGTTGCGCAGGGGGCATCGTCATTTATAACTTGAAAATACCTTCGAGCGCTCCTTACACAACATCAACCAATTTTCTGAATGCAAAATCCGTAAAAATTGCAATACATAACATAGTGCATCTGGGGCCTCTTTCATGATTGCAATCACAGCTAGGGAGGCGTATCGACGATAGGAATAACTTTCAGTTCATGCAATCACTAATCACCGATCGTCGATACCCTAGGCTGACATCATCACTGCCATGTTTCACCATATGAGTGGTGACATGTGGCACCTAAAAACGACCCCATAGGACCCCTAAAAACGCCAAAAATGAGTTAAACGTGTCCACCCACCACGTTAGAATCCATTCTTCCACATCACTGCTGACATCAGTTGCCCTATCAGCTATGAAGACCATTCACATGTCACCACATGGTCCCGTGAAGGAGAGAGAAAAAGGCCTGCATGGCCTTGTTTTGCAAGCCATTCCTTTGTTAAATGAATTTTGGCCTTCCTCGGTGATACAACACTTTATCACAAATCGACCCCCGCGCGGTCTTTGGAGTTCAGAACACCGCCAATATACCAATCGTCGAATGTCGATATCGTCATACTACCATGTGGAGGAGAGATAAGGGGGCTAGCTCGCTCTTGTTTTTCTCTGCTTTCCTTTGTAATTGGTTTTCTTGGCCCCCCGACGATGCACTACTTTATCACATGATCAGCGGTCTTACAAATATTTAAGTTAAAATCCCATTGATACACCAATCATCGATATCACGAGACTGTAGGACTATGATATCAGCCTCCAGTGCTGAGAACCCCAGGTAATCCTCAAGTGTGAGCCTTGGGACTCTGCCGATGGCCGATAAATGTTGGGCCCTGACCCTCCGACTGCCGATATGTGATATCGACGATCGGTGGATCATTGTTCCTTTTTGCATTAGTGCTCTTTACCCATCTAAATGCTCGATTGTGATTATGATGAGCCTCCAGGGTCCTGATTGCACTTTTTTCTCCATACTTAGCCATTTTCCTCAATCAGCTGGGATTTTCAAGGGAATCTTCAACAGACTCAAACTTTTGACCCATGAACCCTTTTTTGGACTTCTATATATCACTGGAAAGATTTTTCTAAGAACTATGCAATGGATATGATCCCATCAAGCTCTGATAGATTATGTGGCTTAGGAAATGGATTCAATCTCATTGTTCTCATGCATCGTGGATCATTGATCATTTGGAAAGTATTGAGTGAGCAGTGAATGACAACATTGGCTCCATCTTAGGACAGTGCCTTGCTAGCAAGGTGCTGAGAACCTGCACACTGTGAAATACTCCTTTGGGCATGGAGTCACTTCTCAATCAAAAGATAACTTTCACAAAAGCAATTTTTTGTTTTACAATAAAAAGAAATTTAAATAACATTTGTAGTAAACACACCAGATATTTACAATGAATGTAAGGCAGATAATTCTTAATTAGAACTTGAGGAAATGACCATTCACTGGTAGTTACAACAGTTCACCATCCAAATTTTCAAGTATAAATGTGTTGTTCCCTCTCTCTTCTACAATCATGAAGGGGGAAAACCACAGTGGATCAAATTTTCCATGTTTGCCTTTGTCCTCCCATCAAACATCCCATCTGAGAACTAAATCTCCTGGCTAAAGAGGTATGTCCTTGGACTTCTTGTCAAACATAGATTTCATTGTTTTTTGATAATTGGACAGTTTGGCCGCCACCTGTTCCATATTCTGCTGAAACTCAACCCATATGATTTATCCTCCTTGTCAAGGTGCTTGGCTCTTCTTCAACTTCTTGTAACAACTTTGCTACTGGCATTGCTAGTTGAATTGAGAAGACAGTGCTTTTCCATATACTATCTCAAAATTTGATTTCCCAGTGGATCATTTAGGCGTTACTCGGTTGGCTCATAGATAAAACTTCAGTTGGGAGTCCCAATTCCTTTAGTTTTCAATGATGGCCTTCTTCAGCATCCTAACCACAGTTTAGTTTCGGGACTTGGCCAAACCATTACCTTGAGGGTAGTATGTAGTGGAGTGCCCAATAGTGATATTATATTTATGGAAGAAGTTGGTGAACTTGGCATATTTGAATACATGGGCGTTATCAATGATGATTTTGAAAGGGCAACTAAAGCAGGACAGTATGTTCTTCTCCATGAACTTTATCACCACTGAATCTGTAGCATTTCTAGTTGGGATGGCCTCTACCCACTTTGTGAAATAGTCAGTGGCTATCAATATCCATTTGTGCTAGCCATTGTATGGTGGATTGATCTCGCCTATGAACTCAAATCCCGATTGTCTAAAAGGCTCCTCCACATGCACATGAATCAAGGGGAGAGAAGCAAACATCTGTCTTTCAGCAAACACCTAGAATTTCTGGCACCTCCTAAATCTATTATAGATATCTTGGAACTATGTAGGCCAGTAAAATCCAGCCTTGAGGATTTTGTGTGTTGTGGTCTTCCAGTTGTAATGCCCTCCACAGACTCATTCATGAAACTCCCCAATCACCTTATGGGTTCTCCTTCCACTAGACATAGCAACATTACCCCCACAAGGTCCTTCCTATAGAGTAGGCCATTGGATATGATATATTTTTGGGCTTGCAATCTCAGACTTCGATATTTGGAGGCATCTAGCCCCAACAGGAACCTCAAGAATAATAGGTAATGAATGATATTCTTGTACCATGGTCATCCCTCATACTTGGCATATATTTTCTGCTCAGATGTTTTAATACTGTTTTGGTGCTCCTTTGGTCTATCTTCCTCTATGGTCGGGTTTATCCCTAGTGCTTGGCAGTTGGATTCAGATAAAACCTTGGCCAGCCCCTGGCCTTTAATGAGCTTGGTGGGCTTTATTTCTAGCTCGTATTCTTGTATTTTTTCTATCCACCTACCCCTCTTACCGTTGTTGTCTCCTTGCACTAGGATGTCCTTGATTGTTGTCGTTGGGACAAATGTTGTGATTTTAGACTGCAACACATACGCATGAAATTCCTTCAAAGCCTTGACCAATGCATAAGCTTTTTTCTCCAATATATTATATCTTACTTTAACATCCCTTAGTACTTGGCTAAAGAAGGCGATGGGCTACTCATAACCCACTTTATTTTTCTGTAGCAACACTGCGGCAATGTTATCTAGAGAGGCGAAAGAAAATATATATAAAGACAATAAATAATCGGGACTAGCTAACACTAGGGCTTCCGCCAAAGCTTCTTTGATCCTACTAAAAGAATCATGGGGGACATGATTCCACTTGACTTCATTTCCCCTCTTGAGCATGTATATAATACCCTTGACAATGTTTGTGTAGTTGGGTATAAATCGTCTTAAGAAATTTATTCTCCCCAAGGAGGCTTGGACTTCTTTCATATTCCTAGGCAGAGGAATATGGTTGATGGCTTCCACCCATTTGGGATCAATATTCATACCCTCCTGCGATACTATGTATCCTAGTAGCTTCCCCTCATTTAGGGCGAACTAGGATTTCTTAGGATTCAGAGAGAGACCATATCTCTTGCACTTCTCAAAGGTAAATCCTAAATGGAGGACATGTTCTTCCTCAATGTTGGAAAATATTGTGATGTCATCCAAGTAGACCACCACAAATTTTCTTGCTCTCCCATGAAAGCTATGTCCATGGCTCTCTGAAATGTGCCCCCTGTATTTTTCAACCCAAAAGGCATGCGAGCAAACATAAATATTCCTCACGGGGTGGTGAAAGCGGTCTTTTCCTGATCCTTGGGATGAAGATCCACTTGATTATATCCAAATAACCCACTCACCATGGACATTATGGATTACCGACTACCTTCTACAATATATTGTCCATCTTGGGAAGCAGGTAGTTGTCTTTCAAAGATGCCATGTTTAGGTTCCGAAAGTCTACAGATAGCCTTATCTCTTTGTTCTTATTACTAACCACTCAGAGTACCTTAAATGTACTATAATATTTGAATATAGCAACTTCCTTATCTCCCTTTCAATGGAGGAGAGTAAGAGTGTATTTATTTGCCTCAGTTTCTGCTTGCAGGGTTTCACTCTATTTTTCAAAGGAATCTTATGTTGCATGATGTTAGTATTAAACATTTTCAAATCATCATAAGACCAAGAAAAAACATCTTTGTAGGCTTTGAAAATATCTAAATACCTCTGTTTGTAATGCAAGGGGATTCCTTTTGACAACTTGATCATCTGAGGCTCCTCCTTTGATCCAATGTTGCAATATTGTATTTAATCATCCATCAAAGGAGATATTTGTTTGGCAGCTATGTCGTCTTTATTAAAAATCCTTTCTAGTGGGACTAGTCTGCGAGGGATAGTGTTCACTTTTAGCTGCATAATTTTGTGCCCAGCCACTGTATATTTCCATGAAGTGGCTTCTTCACCTGCTTCTTCTTCTTCTTCTTCTCGATCGTGGAGTTAGAAAACTCCCCAATTACCTCTATGAATTGTTTCACTTGTTTGTCATCTTCGAACACCTGCCAATGCTTAATGTTATCTGGTATGGAGGGTCTGCACCTAACTTCCACCTAATATCTAAGGAGAGGATTTTGAAGGGGCCTAAAAGTACTTGCAGTTATAGCAAGAGATTCAACCATCCTGTTTTTTCCTTGGGAAGAAACTAGATGTTAAAGGCCAGGAAGAAATTATCATTCAAGTCCCAGACTTCATTTCTGTACGTCCTCAATCTAGGGTGTTTTTCCTGGCATTGATTCCTGATTTTCCTTACGACCAACTCAGAGTCTCCATAAACAATTAAGCATTCAATAATCAATTTTTTTGTAGTCTGTAACCCAAGGAGTAGTGTTTCATACTCCGCCACGTTATTGGTTGCTTCAAACTCCAACTTGAATGAGAGGGGTATCAAGCGGCGTTCAGGAGATATCAACAATACTCCTGCCCCATTTCTCTCTTTTGAATTGGCTCCATCAAAATATAATTTCCATACTTTGCTTTCACTTTCGTGTTGATGTTCTAATTACCATGTTAGGCGGACTGATGTTTCTTCTGTGATAGCCTCATCTTCTTCGAGAAATAGGCAAGAGAGGTCACTTTCTTTTCCATACACTCGGGAATTTTTCGAGCCTTTAACTAAGGTCACAATTTTTACAAACCTGGATTCTTTATATAGTATCCCTTATTCTCCTCCAAAGGTGGGAATGGTAGCATAAATCATATCCAACTTGATAGAGCCCCCTACCTTGGAACCCCAAGATCTAGATAGCAACATGCCAAAATGAGGGGGTATATCTACCACTACTATGTCCATTACCATGCTCTTTTCAAGGACTTGAGCCAAGTTCACCACCAGATCCTTTATCATACCAAAACATTTGACCCTCTTGGAGTCGAAGGAGTAAAGGTCTTTGTAGGGCCTAATGATCTACAAGCCAAGTTATTCCATTACTTCCAATGGCATGAGGTTGTGGGAGGCTCTGGAGTCTAACATGCAATTATGTAAAAGAATATCATTAATTCCCATAGTTACATAGAAAGGTGCAGTAGAAGAATCAAGTTCTTCCACATGCGACCCAAAGACCACCATTGGCCTCTCTTCTTGAATATTTATAGAATCCTGCGTGGGTGATGAAACTGATGGAAGCATGAATTAAGGTACGTGAGCTTTATAGTTACGCTGCTTCAAAAGCTCAGTTAGTGGAACAAAAATATTTACCTTTTCAAGCTCCCTTTGAAGGTTGAATGTAGATTGGGTCTTCTCTATACCTCCTGGCTTTGCTTCTCCTTCACTACCACTAGTATTTTTCTGCAAAAAAGGTGCTTCCTTTGTTGTGTGTTCCTCGAAGCTTTTTCTTTCCTTATTCAAGGGAACTTTTATCCTGGCAGGGTCAGAATTTAGCTTACCTTTCCCTTTATCTAGTACTGAGGGAGAAATTTGGGGATTAGTTGCTTATTGTTGTTCTGACTCCCTAGACCTCTTTCTTGAAGATATTAAATCTTACCTTTGGTGCAACTGTGCTTGCATGAAATCTGCAAACTATCTACAATAATAATTTATATCTTCCTCCTTGGTTGTTGTTTCTCTATCATGATTGGCCTCCTAGTGAACCATATTTCCATGTTCTTCCCCAGAGAAGGAATAATATAAGTTTCCCTGCATCTCATGTGTATCTGATCGTTGTTCATCAGGATCATCTTCTAAATATAAAGTATGAGGGATCTGATCTAGTTGTTCCTTTATTTATCTTGGAAGTATCTGTAAGGGAGGCCTTTTATAATGTGGGTTATATCCCCGATTGTTTCCTTGAGTATTCTACTTGGTGATACTCTTACTGTTAGATTGAAGACTCTTATGATCCATAATTAAGAAAACAGTATTTCAGATTAATCACATTGTAAGGATTGGATTGACATTTCGAACCAATTAATGTGATTCATCCTTAGGACAAGGTGAGAAATCAATCGATCAGAGAGAATAAATAGTATGGATGCATAATAGTACGATGTTAGCCATTCAGAACTAACAGTTGGTGAGGCGAGATTATTTAGGAGAGCTTAACTAACAATTAGTTATAAACTAGTTGTTATGTAATATTTAATTATTTATTATCGAATTTGTCACAATGAGACTCTTATTTTCAATTTCAAGCTTTCCAACCTTATGTGCAAAATCCTGATAAGTTTATCCAAATCCTCCAACTTTAGGTCAGGTGATTCTCTTGTTTGACCAAAGGGGGCTTCTTCTTTACCTCTTCTCTTCTGATTGGTTTCTTGCTTTCCACTTGACTTCCCTGTGGAGGAAAAAATTTATTCTACTTCTGGAGCATCAACCTGTTGATCTAAGGTAGGAGATTTCCATTCTCTTAAGGTAAAACCATAGTCAAATTCAAAGGCTCACAAGTAAACTACCATAGTAGCAGCTGGAGGAGTTTTTATCTCAATAGGAAAGTTGTTATATTGCTTATTGAATTTCTTATTAAATTCTTGTATGTCGTCCTTTGGCTTCTTCTTGATGGCATTGAACTATGTAAGGAGGTACTCGTGATATCTCTTCTCACCCCATTTTTGTGTGAAAGAGGTTTCAAGTTCCTCCCAGGTAGTGATGGAAGCATCGAGGAGGGTTTTGAACCATTTTCTAGCTTCTCCATCAAGGGACTGTACAAAAAGTCTTAGGACCACATCCAGTTGCTCTACATTCAGGTTCTCAGTAAAAGCGCAAAAGGCCTGAATGCATTTCTGAGTAGAATTATCATCTTCCCCATTAAACCTAGGAAAAATCTTCAAGTATTCCTAGGGCATAGCACTCGGGAGCTGAGGTAAATCAAGAGGTGCACACTTCTTTAGCAAGAATCCTGGAAAAGCCATCTGGAATAGTGGAGGGGGATTGACATTTGCTTGAGGAACTAAGGTCAAGACCACAGGGGCTGGAGGGAAGGAGGGTATGTCAGGGCCTTAGGAGTAAGTCCTAAATTGTGAGAAACAATGCACTGAGAACTGGAGGAGGAAGTTGCAAAGGCTGGTGATATGGTAGTAGAGGCAAAGGCAGTTTTCTCTCTCCAGACTTTCCTGAAAATTATTTTTTTAGGGTCAAAAACAAATGGGGCTTTTTGTTGTGAGGTGTCTGACCAAGTATGAGGCCTTCTAAAATCCAGGGTGATGAATGATGATGAAAGGGGTGTGGATTCGCCAAGGTGATGTGAAAGAAATCATAACAGACTTCACTCACCTACACAAAGGGTGTTCAATTTGTTGTATCCCAAGGTAAAAATCCTTCAATAAGCTCCCCGAAAATGGTGCCAGAATATATTGTCGCTCCCAGAGATAGCCTTGGATTTCTTACAATACTAGTACTTGGGTACATCTATATTGGTGTGCCTCAAATGATTCTCAAGCAGGAGGAGACATCACTCATATTCTATACATATATATAAGAGAGTTGGTTCTTTCATCCAAATATTCAAGCCATATATTTTAGCATTTCTACACACAGATAGTTCCCAGAAATATAACAGAAATAGTGGAGGCAAAGCACTTCAAAGACTTATAGCTTTAATTAGCTTTATAAGATAAATGAGAGAAGTTAAAGAAAAAGGAAAAGTCAAGATATAGAGCTCAAATCACCAAGAATTCTATATATAAAACATAGAGCCTAAAACCATGAGATTTACTATAACTACTGAGTTAGAGGAAGATGTAATGGAAAGAAAAGAAGTTGAGTGATATGCTTCACGCAATACATCTTTAAAATATGATTTTAACCCATCACATAGGAATATGCATTAACACTTTAACGTAGATGAATCCGTAAACAAGTCTGAAATATCAGAGTATATATTATTGCATGAATTCAGAACAGGAAAACATATAAGATGAATGAAACAGGGAAATAACACACTATAATAATTCAGAGGAGGAATCATCGCCAATCCTGTAATATTATGCAAGATCTATGTGACTAAGTGATACAATTTTCACAAAAATAACAGACTTTATTTTCATATTTTAGAACCCCTTTTTAGTGTTGCGACCCCTTGTTTATAAGAAGATGGGGTGTGCTTAATCATGGTTCAATACATAAAATCCTAGGCCGAGTTTTTATTTGTCAAGTTAACTTGCACTCTCATCCAAGGGAAGTTATGTATCCAAAAAACATTTAGAAAACAATAGTAATGGTCTCCCAGAGGAAAGCACATCACAGAATCGCGGAACAGGTGAGATATTAATGCGAAATCCCAGTGCCCCATCCTTGTAATCACTTATGTTTCATGGCTACATTTAGTTCATGGCATATGCTTCTGCGTTTCTCAGCCTCTCAGCATTCTGTCTTTAATACCTTTATTTCCGACCTTGAGAACGAATTACGAAGGGCCATTTCGGGGGGGTGCCCATACTTTCTTTTGTTCCCTCTCCTAATTCATTGCTATAGCCACCTTCGGGACTGACTCTGTCATTGCCACCCTCAAAACCTCCTAAGCACAATCAGTACCCTAATTTGGCCTAGGGGTGAGTTCTTACTTTAATGATGGAAGTCTCAAAGGGTACATGCATTTACCTCTTCAAACAGGTGAAAGGGCATAGGTGTTTTACCTTTGGAATAGGAAAAAGGCCACCTTTGGGTTCCCCCTTAGCTCCGCTTTATTAGGGCCCCTTTTGTAGTGCTCCAAATATGATCGGGGGCTGGGACCAAGGGCTTCGTGCTTCAGTGCTAAGGCTATCAACAGTTGTGTCAGGGCCCTCTTCCTTTACAACTTGAAAACACCTTCAATCACTCCTTACACCACATCATCCAATTTCCTGGACGCGAAATCCGTAAAATTGCAAGACATAACATATCGCATCTAGGGCCTCTTTCTTGATCACAATCACAGTCGAGGAGGTGTATCGGTGGTAGGAAGAAATTTCACTTCATGCAATCGTTGATCATTGATCATCGATACTGTCATGTGGAAAGAGTTATTTTTGCGGACATATCTAACCTCCCTAGAAGCCTAAGACTTTCTAGTGACAAACAAGACAATTAAGAGCAATCCTTCTCTAAACATGCATTATCATATGAGAAACCAAGTGTTTTTCGATCCTACCTGAAGTCCAATGCTATTGTAGTAGTCTAGCCTCGTCGATCCAGATGATCTCCTCCTTCACTTCGAAACCTGCATGCACTAACAATCAAATGATTACATAACACCTGAATATCCAATAAAACAAAACATATTCAACATATAGACCAAGGAGTATATGAAATAATTCATTAATCAACAAATCATTGAGAAGAATGGACTTATTTGTATTAAGGAAACAAAGAAACCATTACAACCTGAGCCTTGGTGTTGTGCAAGTTCCTCCCAGGGTCCAGCAAGAGTTTTCCTCTACTTTGACAAGCTCACCCACTTCCAAATGAAACAAGAAAGGATGGTAATCTCTCCTAACAAGCTTCTACAAGGAAGTCCTAATTCCAGCAGCATCTACCCTTTGGAATGTTCAGCTTTCAACCTCCCCTCCTTTGGCCCAATGCCTGTATTTATAGTGTTCTAGAGGAAGTTATTCAGGTCCAACATCAATGGAATACTCCCTCTTTTGGATGGGGTAGCTCCTCTCTTGATGGGATAAGTTCCTCTATCATAGGGATGCATGAACCATCTGGAGGCGCTCAATACACGTCAAACACTCTTCTATAAAGCTCTAGAAGTGACCACAAGTAACTTTTTTAAGATGAAACTCGCGCCTTTTGACCTTTACAGGAGTACGCACCCATCCTTTGGCTTACAGAGCGTACAAGTATGCAGGTACAATGAGCTTGGGATGCGTACACGCAGGAAAGGTAGAGAGATCCTGCGTACCCAGAGATAAACATGTTTTTAAATGACTTTCTCTTTTTTTGAAGTTTGACATGGAGAGCAGAGGTATAAGGCTTGACAAGGAGGATAATATGACTATTGATGGAGCCATATTAACTGCAGATAGTCATGGTGACAAATTTCAGTGTAACAGATTGCCCCCTAAAGTGCTAAGCCTGTAATAGATAAGGGTTTTATATCATCTAGGAAGGGTGAAGTACTTTATAATTTTGAGGATTATATTGTGGAGAGCCTGGTTAGAACCTGCAATTTTCAACACAAAATACATGTATAAGATTATATCATCGCTGAGGTAGGCATTCCCATACTCAGATCAAAAC
>APFE031073591.1:0-15167 GCA_000404065.3 Pinus taeda | reverse complement strand
AAACAAATCCAGGGCTAAAAGGAATCTAATTGCAAACGGGAACATACTTGTGTATTGGCAGGGTGGTTACGAGGTCCCTAGAAGTGGAGTAGATTGTAATTTGGGTAACTTTTCTAATTGCAAATAGGAACATACTTGTGTATTGGCAGGGTGGTTATGATGTCCCTAGCAGTGATGAATTTGAATTTTTCTTGGTTTTATATATAGTATTAGGTTTTTTCTCATGCTTTCTATGAATGGCACGGGTGAATTTTATCTTACACCCACTAGATTATCGATATGTAATTTAGGTAATTTTTATTTCAAAAGATATTTTAAAGAAATGCAATGATTTCATTTGTGTATTCAATAAACACATTTATAATTGAGTAAAATATTCGCCATGCCTGGTGAGAGATTCGCCAAAAAATTATATATACATATCATATTATTGATAAAATCACCTTCCATTTTTCCTATATACCATGGAGATTCACCCATTTATTATACATGTAAATTTAGGGGGGGTTCTTAAAATTTTCCCTGGCTACCACAAACTAGCGTTGGACTTAAGGTAGGGTATAAAACACCTATTTAGTTTTTATTAATGAATCGCAATATGTTTAGAGAAAGGTAGATTTGCTTGTCCTGCTTGTTGCTAGATATCTTTTGATACTAGGGAGATCAGTCTTGTCCGCAAGAACGACTTATCCGGCCAACAAGCCATTCAGGGAGTCAAAGCAAAACTTGGAGATATGTCAGGGGAAGCTGCAAGAATCATCCATTTCCTCAACTCCAAGAACAAGTATGAGCTGCAAGTACTAGAGATACCTAACAGGATAGGTACAATTTTGGAAGTCAAAAGAGTCCTCAGTAAGAGGAATTTGATGTTGAACTTGGAGGATAAGTGTCAAACCATGCAACTGGCCATTGATAGGTTCATGGTTAAGTTCAAACTTTTGAGGCAAAAGGGATTACCGAATCCCTTAGTTATAAAGGATAAGCTAATGACACAAGAAGATTACAATAAGAAGATCAGGTAAGTGGCCAAATATTAGGTAAACACTTCATCCATGAGGGGCATACCAATAGGAAAAGCATTATTCCAAACTTTTGAAAACTTGTTTTACCTCCAGCATGAGGTAAAACACCTTTTTTCAATAGGCCTATTTTTTCCAAATACACAGAGGCGATGAGATATATTGAAAAATGCTCAATATCTAATTACCAGATGCTGGGACATGGGAAAAAATCAATGATTTACTATAGGAAATACACAATAAAAATTTAAATGTACAGTAAAAAGTAAAAAGGCACAGTAAAAGGGTATTGACAAGACAGCAAGGTCAAAGAGTATTAGATGAAAGGTCATAAGTAAATATGACATCCATCGTGAAGACCAAACAACTAAGCAGATTAAAGGGCAAAAGATCAAAGACCAAAAGACAACAAAACCTAAATAACAAGGACAACAAACAACTGTTCAATAACTATCTCTATCTTCTTGCATGAATATATTTCCTTTACCTAGATTAGTTCTCAATGCAGTTCAAGATATTTTGTAAATTCTTTTTGTATAAGTACTTCATAATTTGAAGTATTGAAGGTGAATTGCTATACATTTGTAGAGTTATTTTGATCTTAAACCTAAGGGTTATTGTACCAATTTTCAAGTCAATAGACTGGAGAAAGTAATAAGAAGATTGCACTATAGGATTCATGAGATGAGCTATTGCATTGAAGTATCTTCTTTGTTTGATTTTGTTACTTTCTTATGTGTTTCATAAACTTAAATGTTATTCAAATTTGAATGAATTAACTAGAAATATAACTCAAAACTTGTTTAAATACACTCTATTTTGCACAGTTAGTCATTTATATATTTTCCTTTGATATCCGAATTTGAGAGCCCTTAATTGCTCTCCCATCTTGGTTGACCTCTTTCTTTCTCTTCATAATCTAGCCTAAGGAACCCTTAATTTCTCCCTGGATTTGATTAGAAACCATTTCACCATCTAGCCTTTGAGATCTGTAATAACTCACTTATCTTTCTCTGTAGACATTATTTTTAAAGCTTGATCTAGTCCAGTTTGTCTGACGCTCGACCCCATAGCCCAATGGTAAAAGACAACCCTTTTTCATCTAAGTAAGTGAGCCCCCCACCCAAATTCAAATAAAAAACTCTAACATAATCATAACTAGCCTAAAATCAATTAACTAAAACAAAGATAAATCATAAAGAGAGAGCCCTCTTTGAGGTTAAGAATATTAGATCCTGATCTCCAAAGTTGGTTTGTGGTTACCTCTATCATTTCTTTTTCTAAACAACTTACAAGAAATTTTGGAGTGATAACATCATTGACGACCATACTGGGGACTTCAAACCTCAGCCCTATAAAACTTTAAGGAAACCTTAAATTTAATCTTGAGCCCCTTAAGGTCATTTTCGAAAGTTGTTCTTGAAAAGTTTCATAAAAAAAAACAATTTAAAAAGTTAAAATTCTGGCTCCCAAGAAAACTCACTATACCAGGGAAAATCCAGATCCAAACCCTGCTACTATAGTTGATGACCTAGAGAGAATTTTAAGAAAACCTAAAAAGGTAGAAACTCAGGCAAGTAGTAGCCAGTTAGTTAAGGCAAATTCACTCCCTATGGAATTGTCAACTTTAGAGGAAATCCCTTTTGATTTGTCATTTGACCTCTCATTATTTAGAGCTAAATCAGAAAATGCCATCCATGAAACGGTGTTAGACCCTGAGTTTACTCAACTCATTGAATCAAAGAGGGTGATTATCCATCCAGATTTAGATAAATTTGTCTTGGATGCTTTTGACAAGTTAGAAGCTTTGACCTCTACAATGATAAGAAATATATATGATGCTTACCTTCAACAATCTATTGAACTAGCTGCCCTCACTGTTGCTGCCTCTGAAATTTCTACACAATCTTCACTCACTATAAATACACCTTCTTTTACCACAACCTCACCTATAGTATCCATCATTGTCCATTCCCCTTAACCAGTAATTCATCAACCATCCTCATCGTCATCATCATCTAGTTCATCTCCATCAAGTTCAAGCCCTTCCTCAAGCACCACTTTTTTACCCCCTAGTCAAACTAGAATCTCAGCCACGGCAGATCGATATGCACCTCTAGTCTTACCTGCACAACTGCATTCCATGCCCCAAGATTATCAGAGAAAAATCTTTTTGTTTGATGCTACTGGTCAGTACACTACCCAACAGCATGTAAACAAGATGACTGACTAATTTTAGTTGCATGAGATAGATGAATCAGATGTCCAAATGAGGTTGTTTTCCCAAACATTAACTGGGGATGTTAAGAAATGGTTCAAATATTTACCTGCCCATCATATTGCAGACTTAGCTAATTTTCATAGATTATTCATTGATATATGGGAGAGAAAGAAAAACCCTTTGGAAATACTTTGTGAATATGACAACATTAGAAGAGATCCTAATGAGTCTGTCCATGATTATTATACTAGGTTCGATAATATCTACAATGAAATCCCAGCTAATATTAAGCCTCGACCTGACCTTGCATTAATTAAATTCCTAGATGGTTTTGACACTGACATGTCATACAAATTAAGGGAAAGAAACCCTGAAACATTGGAACAAATTCAAAGCAATGCTGTTAGTGTAGAGGCCAACCTATTAGCCAAGAAAGCCAGAATGAGAAATGAAAAGAGAGTTGTAATTAAAGAGGAAACTTCCACTTCTGATGGAAAGATATATAGTTTAGCCAAGAGTGTAGAGAGAATAATGGATAGATTATAAAACATGGAAAGGAAAACTAAATGGGAGAATAAAATACCACACCCAATAAGAAACCCCAACTTTAGGAAGAACCCTAACACTAGAATGAATGCTATGCCAGATCAGCAGATTAGACCCCACTTCTTGGATAACTACGCTGAGGGTTCACAGACCCGAGAAGGAGAGGATGATACCCAGATGGACTTACTAGAAATCAAAGATGAAGGTGTTGTTTTTCTTACTCAAGAAGAACAGGAGTTGTACATGATGCAACAGTTGCAATTAAAATCTAGTGAATCCTTTTGACTTTAAATGGGGATATGAGTCAACTATATATGAGGTACACAAACAATATAGCTTAAGAAGTAAAAATAACAATGAAGCTCCCACTAAGAGATCAATCTAGACCCAAACTAAGAAAATAACAAAAGCTCTTATTGCCAAAGTCTTACAAATCCTCCCTAGGGGAACACCGGAGAGTTCTACCCCAAAAAATGTAGATATAACCTCCACTGAAACTCAAAATGAAGCAATTACTCAAATGAATCCAAACAAGAGAAATCAAGGCAAAATAGTTGAAACATAGACTGAAATGCCTAGTATTTAGAAACAAGATAAAAACACACAGACTGCATTTGTTAAGGAAGATCTCATCCAAACAAACAAAGCTCAGCTCCCTTTCAACATCAAAACTGAAATAGAAAAATTAAAGATATCAGTTCCTTTGACTGAATTAGTAAAGAATGAATCCTATAGATCAAAGATAACAGAAACTTTAAATATAGGAGAGGGAGAAGATGCTGTCAATTTGAATGATGATAAACCTGAATTATTATTTGGCCCTGAGGTGAATGGTACTCATCAACAAGGGGGAATCCCTCCTTTCTACATTAGCCTAAACATTCATGATAAAATATTACATAATACTATGTTAGACTGAAGGGCATCCCATAATTTGATGCCACAAGCAATCATGGAGAGATCGAACTTAGACATTACCAAACCATATAAGGATTTTCTTTCCTTTGACTCTAACCAAGTTAAATGCCTTGGTTTGATCAAGGATTTATGTGTAACTCTAGTCTAATGCCCAACAAAAAGTATTGTAATGGACATAGTAGTTGTAGAAATCCCACCCAAATATGGAATGTTGTTACCTTGCTCATGGGGAGAAAAATTGCAAGGATCCTTGAAGTTAGATATGTCTTATGCCACCATATCTGTTTTTGGCCAACAAAGGAAATTATATAGAGAGACCTTGATGAAATACATGGTGAGTAGTGCTGAAAAACCACAAAACTTTCCCATATACTCCATACACTCTGATATGGATTCTTTCATCTTATACAATTTAGAACATGACAATAATCAAATCACAACTAAAGATTTTAAGTATTGGGGTCTACGCAGTGCATTATATTAGATATCATTTTGGGATTCAACTGCGTTAAGTAAGTCATTCACGTATGACCATTTCCATGAGAGGTAGTCGTAACTGACTAATTTCTCATGATTAGTCAGTTACAACTACCTCTCATGGAAATGGTCATACGTGAATGACTTACTTAACGCAGTTGAATCCCAAAATGATATCTAACACAACTAAAGAACTGAAATACAAAATAGCTGATAGTGAGAACATTTTTCATGAGTCCCTATGGCATCTATATTTTGATGGATCTGTGAATAGTTTAGGGGCTGGTGCCGGAGTGTGGATCCATAATATGGAGAACAATCATTTTGAGCGACATGCATTCATATTAAACTTCAAGTGTACAAACAACATGGCAGAGTATAAAGCTCTGATCTTAGGATTACAAATGGTTAGAAAACTTGGAGCCAAAAGAGTTTCTATACTTGGAGACTCAGAACCGATTATTAAACAAATTAATGGTGAATACTCTGTAAACAATACCAGACTTAATCAATACAGGGAGACTGTCCTAGATTTGATTATAGACCTCCTGGAAACAAACTTTGCTGCCATTCCCAGAAAACAAAACATGCAAGCCCATAGTCTTGCCACTTTTGCTAGTACCTGCAAATTTCCCTTTAAACCCAACCATCAGTGCACCACAGAAGTGAGACATAGGCCTGTTATACCAGAGAACTTGAAGTATTGGTATATTTTCTCCCACGATTCTCAAATTTATAACTTCATGAATGTTGAAGGTGAGTTTCATAATTGTAAAATAGATACAGACTGTACAATAGAAAATAACATAGATAGTGAAATAGATAGCGGCATAGATGTAAATATTTTAGATATAGGTAAACCCACTAAATTCACTAAAGTAGAAATAGATAGTTTAGAAAATGTAGAGATAGAAGAGATAATGAATGATGATCCTGAAATTCTGAACCTTCAAAATAACTTTTTTCCTAAGTAATTAGTCCCATTAGAAGATTTGTTTGATTCGAACAATGTAGCTAGAAAACCCAAAATGGAACCTTTAAGAGAAGAGATAGAAGAATGTAACATAGGAACTGAGGAAAAACCAAAACTCATTAAAATATCAAAAGCCTTACCTCTAGAGGAAAAGGTTAAATATATAAATCTGCTTAAATAATTCCAAGATGTTTTTGCCTAGAGTTATGAAGACTTGAAGTCTTTTGACACTAGCATAATTCAACAAAAAATACCTCTCAAAGAAGATCATAAACCTTTCAAATAGAAACTTAGGAGAATTAACCCAATTCTTATGCCATCTATTGAGAAAGAAGTTAAAAGAATGTATGATGCCCAAATCATAGCTTCCATTAGATATTCATATTGGATTTCAAATTTAGTCACTACTAGGAAAATGACTAGAGAAAGCAGACTTTGTGTTGATTTCAGAAATTTAAACAAGTTCTCATTAAAAGAAAACTATCCTCTACCAAAGATGGACCATATCCTTCAGAGGGTAGTAGGCTCATCTAGAATTTCACTACTTGATGGATTTTCTGGATATAATCAGATCTTAGTTCAACCAAAGGACCAAGCCAAAACTGCATTTACTACTCCATGGGGTACCTTCATGTATTTGAAGAAGCATTTTGGATTAATGAATGAAGGAGCAACATTTCAGAGAGCTATGGATATAGCTTTTGCCAAGGATATCCATGACTTCCTAGTGACATACCAAGATGACATCATTGTTTATTCTAAATCTGATAATGAACACATAGACCACTTGAGAAGAGTTTTCATCAAATGTAGGAAATTTGGGATTTCTTCAAATCCCAAAAAGACACTATTTGGTTTAGAAGAGGGTAAACTGTTGGGACATATAATATCCAAAGATGGAATTACAATAAGGGTCTGCTAGATTAAATGCACCCAATAAAGTGAAGAAAAAATCTTAGGGTAAGTAAAGGGTAAGTAGAAGAAAGGTTGCAGAAGTACAAAGTTGATTGAAGCACAAGCACATTTATCATGCTTAATCCAATGTTTCAGTTTGTAGGAGCAGTTATGAAAGTGAAAGGATCTTCACAAGCTGATTTAGTTAGCTTCCCCTCATTTCATTTCACCCCCCACTACATACTTACTAATTTCCCCATTATCCCATCATTTCTTGAGAATATGCCCTTTTCCCTTCATTTTTGACCCTTGCCCATTGGTTTCACACATTTCCCTAGCAAATTACCTTCCAAAAGTCAATTCCCAACACAAAACCCCTTTTCCCTAGTGTGAAACCCATTCCCCTATGAACAAATCATTTTCCCCTTATTAATTTCCCTATTTTTCCTAAAAAACCCATAAAACCCCCCTTGCCCTAAGTTTTATCCCCCGCCCCTTCGCTTTATTTAATTAACTCCACAAATTCACATTTTCCCTGACATAAACCCATTTAACCCACCACCCTGGTGCGATTAACAAACCCCACCGCATTTAACCCTGGTCCCACTCCATAAACCTATTCATTATATGTTTAATTGCCACTTTATTCATTAAATAATTACAAATATTTGTAATTAACCCCCCAGGCCCTGCAAATCTCCGCCCGAGTTCCCTCCATGCATCTCCACCACGCGACAACCATTAGATCTTGCACCCCCATATGTGACAGTGTGCATCCATATTGTGCTGATTCCCTTGCCTAACTTTACCCGCTCGAGAGCACGTGAGATTCGTAGTTTTGCTCGGTCCCTCTTCGGTTATGTGGTAGCACCAAGTGAAGTCACGTGCTCTCAGGGAAATACCGCCCAACTGCCAAAAGTGATGTGATGGCCCCCGAAACCACCTCCCCACCAAAAGCCGAAACCACCCACTGTTCATTATGAAATTCTGCCCCAAATTCTAATCGTTGCTGGTTAGAAGGCCGAAGATGCTCATTTTCACCCTTTTTGTTCATTCGCTCTGTGAAAGCTTCCTAAGCCTTCTTGCGCCATCCTAGGCCTTTGCAATGAAATTTGACCGCCAACTACCTCCCGAACACGCTCCAGATGCCCAATTTAGCGATCCAGTTCACAATTGAAGCTAGAGTACCCTCTGCAACCACCTTTGAAACTAGTTGTAGCCTATACCACCATTTCCAGATATTTGGACAAAAATCTAGAACAACCATCTCAATTTGAAATCGTACAGTTAATTCAAACAGTAATTAATTAAATTTAATTAATCTTTCCCTTAAATTGAGAGTATTTCCCCCAAAATACCTAAACCCCTCTTTTGCAAAGTGCAGATTACCCTATCTCTGTAACAGACTTATTCAAAGCTTCACTTCCACAACCTGATAAGCCTAATTCCTACATTTTATCCTAAATATGGCTACCCAGACCTCTCTAGATGTCAGACCTATGTTAACCCCTCACCTGGACATTGACCATTTGGCCCTAGAAGACAGGATTTCCAAATATAAGACACTGCAACTCCAGCCCACCTTCTGAAGCTCCACTGTTGGAGTAAGGATAGATTTTTGAACCATGCAGATGACATCAACTTTTGGGAATCCAATTTACCCAAATACACATTCCCATAAGTTCACCCTTTCCCAGATATTGTACATTATTGTCATGATTTTTATGTCCCTAGCCAAAGGGCTATTGTTGCCCCAAATCAATAGTTGTTATTCACTATTACACCTGAGTCAATCAACCAAATGCTACAAATCTAATCTAGCCCTAATAAGACTCCTTTATCCATTGGTAACCTATTGGACTTGTGCATTACATTAGACCTGGTGAAAATTAAGCAAATTTTCCATAATTTTATCATTGAAGACCACCATACTCCTATAGATACCCGACCCTATGCTGCCACCATTTTCTCAGAAACTAGCAGACGAATAATCACCATGCTCTCATGCATCCTAGGATGCACATCAGATGAGCATGTGGATGAGGTCATCCTGGCCTTCCTGTCCATTTTCACTCCAAGCAAGCCTCCTGCTATCATATATGATTATGCTCAGTTCATTGCAAACAGAATGCATGAAAAATTCACCAGACTTCCCACTGAAAGAGTTTTCAAATAATCTTCAGTGTTGTTTTATATGTTTTTGCATTACTAGATAGATAAGTTCCCTGTGATCATCTAGAAGTTGGACACCAGCGGACAGGAGAAATCAGTGGTATACTGGACACCCTTGGTCTAGAAGTTTTCCACAACATTCACCTACAAAGACTTCATAGACTCCTTCGTGTACCCAGTCATGAACATGATGACTTCTAATACTCATCCTAGATTTAGCCAAGACATCAAGAGAGTGCTGCAATTGGCAAAGAACAACAAGGTGGGAGACTGGTACCTCTACCAGAACCACATTGAGATGAGAGTGTATGGCTGCCAGTTAGCCCCTTATAAATTGCCAAAATACCTCGCTATGAGGATATTTTCCCTTGAATATTTTAGACAAATCATCAATTCTGATGAGGTCCACTTCCTATCTGCTAGGAAGAAAGCCCAATTCAAGGTGAAAAACCAATTGGGCCCATTCATTTGCAACAATAGAGAGGCTGGAACAAAGGCCGATAGGTTACTACAACAGATGAAATTTAGAAACAACTTGTTATGGTAGTATGACCCTCATGGGGTCATAAACAAGATGAGACTTAAGGTCAAGTTGGGACCATACATCCACCACCTGAGACCAGACATTGAACAGTTTGCTAACAAATCCGAGTGGGTGGAGAACACATTAATTGATATGGACAACACAGTTGTGGATGTTGAGAACACACTGATTGACCTTGAAAAAAATTTGACCAGAGCTATTTCCTGCAGGTTCCAGAAATAGGAGAAACAATGAATGTTCATCTTGTGCTTCAGATCCCAGTCAATGAGCATAAAAATCCTAAAACGAACAGGGAAGAAGGATCCAACTCTGCCATGGAGACTACTAATGAACGTTTTGAGCTAAGAAAGATGCCCAAGTTGAATCCTGTGTCTGAACAGGAGGAAAACATTGCTTTAGAGCAAATAATTGACACTGAGACAATGGGGCACAAAAGTAAATAAATAGCTACATCAGGGGAAACCCAACATCCATCAACCTCCAACACACAAATGATAGAGAGACAAAAGAGTATGGAGGTTTCTTCCTTTGTCAAGCCAACTAACATGGAAAGGGTTATCAAAGATAGATTCAAGGAAATAAAGATAAGGAATGAAAATTTGAAGGCAGAGACATATGCCCAATACCTCAAGCTTACACCACCAAACCAGACCAGATCGATGTCATCCTTTGACATCAAAGTAGGTAAGATGTAGGTGCAATTTTTTGAAGCCCACTGTTCAGCAACCAAAGACCTCTGCTAACTATAAAAAGATAAATTTAAGGTGTTTTCCAAGGATGTTCATCCCATTGATTAGATAGAGTTCCACAAGCAGACTGGAGAAATGATTTACTCCACCCTTACAGGAAAGGCCATGGCTTCCCACAAGCTACGAGATTCATTGGATAATGTAACAGACCAATACAAACTAGAAAAGGCCTCCTCACAGGCCAAATATAATAGGATAAAATCATTGGAGGACTTGGTCATTGAACTCGGCCTTGATCCAAGTGATATTAAGGCTACTGAACAGCTGATCAAGAAGAAGAATGAGGACATAGCAGCCCTCAAGAAACAACTTAAGATGCCTCATTCACAACAACCACAGACAAAGGAGGTCCTAGAAAGTCATAGAAATCATGAAGAGATGATGTACCTAGTGCTACAACTAAATGATTAGTTGAAGGAGATGGAGAAAGAATTGGATAGCTTGATGCATCTCAAACAAGCTAGTCTTGATGATGCTCTTGCAATTGTCATTCCAACAACTACCACTTTTGTACCTTTTACTTTGGCAACATCCTTAGCTCCCATTGCTCTAATGGCCACTGCACTACCAACATCTACACCAACTATATCAGCAACCATATTGACAACAACAGGCTCTACAGGTGATGAAGCAAACAGGCTGGTCAAAGAAATGGAAGAAATGTCCATTCAAACCACGAAGATGAATAGACTTAAGGAAAAAGTCACCAGCTTGGAAAGAGATTATAAATTGGCCCAAATCATGCATAGAGAAGAACAACAGAAGGCCACAAGGATGACTGAAAGAATCAAAAGTCTGGAGAAAGAGATAACACTGAATGAACCTCTAGGTCAGGCTAAGGAACAACTGTGGGCCAATATCATTGACTCTATCAATGATATTTGGCCATCCATTTAGGTTATTTTTGAATAGATTGAATTGATAAAGCAGGCTACAGAAGCCATTCAGAGAGTCAAATCAGAACTTGGA
This sequence comes from Pinus taeda, assembly GCA_000404065.3. Lineage (NCBI taxonomy): Eukaryota > Viridiplantae > Streptophyta > Pinopsida > Pinales > Pinaceae > Pinus > Pinus taeda. The sequence continues at coordinate 3,685 of APFE031073591.1, read as the reverse complement.
GATATGCCAAGGGAAGCTGCAAGAATCATCCATTTCCTCAACTCCAAGAACAAGTATGAGCTACAAGAACTAGAGATACTTGACAAGATAGGTACAATTTTGGAAGTCAAAAGAGTCCTCACTAAGAGGAATTTGATGTTGAACTTGGAGGATACGTGTCAAACATTGAAACTGGCCATTGACAGGTTCAAGGTTAAGTTCAAACTTTTGAGGCAAAAGGGATTACCAAATCCCTTAGTTAAATGATATGCTAATGACATAGGAAGATTACAATAAGAAGATCAGGGAAGTGGCCAAAGATCAGGTAAACACTTCATCCATGAGGGGCATACCAACAGGAAAAGTATTATACCAAAATTTTGAAAACTTGTTTTACCTCTAGCATAAGGTAAAACACCTTTTTGTCAATAGGCCTACTTTTGCCAAATACATAGAGGTAGATAAGATATATCAAAAAATGCTCAATATCCAATTACCAGATGCTGAGATATGGGAAAAACTTAATGATTTACTATAGGAAATACATAATAAAGATATAAATGTATAGTAAAAAGTAAAAAGGCACAGTAAAAGGGTATTGACAAGACATCAAGGTCAAAGAGTATCAAATGAAAGGTCATAAGTAAATATGACATCTAGCGTGAAGACCAAACAACCAAGCAGCTTAAAGGGCAAAAGATCAAAGACCAAAAGACATCAAAACCTAAATAACAGGGACAACAAACAACAGTTCAATAACTGTCTCTATCTTCTTGCATGAAGATATTTCCTTTTCCTAGATTAGTTCTCAATGCAGTTTGAGATATTTTGTAAATTCTTTTTATACAAATACTTCATAATTCGAAGTATTGAAGGTGGATTGCTATACATTTGTAGAGTTATTTTGAGCTTAAGCCTAAGGGTGATTGTACCAATTTTCAAGTCAACAAACTGGAGCAAGTAATAAAAAGATTGCACTACAAGAATCATGAGATGAGCTATTGTAGTGAAGTATATTCTTTGTTTGATTTTGTTACTTTCCTATGTGTTTCATTAACTTAAATGTTTTTCAAATTCGAATGGATTAACTGGAAATATAACTCAAAACTTGTTTAAATACACTCTGTTTTGCACAGTTAGTCATTTATATGTTTTCCTCTGATATCCAGATTTGTGAACCCTTAATTGCTTTCCCTTCCCAGTTGACCTCTTTCATTCTCTTCATAATCTGGCCTAAAGAACCCTTAATTTTTCCCTAGATCCGATTACAAACCATTTCACCATCTTACCTTTGAGATTTGTAATAACTCACCTATCTTTCCCTATAGACACTATTTTTAAAGCTTGATCTTGTCTAGTTTGTATGACATTTGACCCCATAGCCCAATGGTAAAGACAACCCTTTTTCATCTAAGTAAGTGAGCCCACCACCCAAATTCAAATCAAAAACTCCAGCAAAATCATAACTAGCCCAAAATCAATTAACTAAAACAAAGTTAAATCATAAAGAGAGAGCCCTCTTTGAGATCAAGAAGGCTGGATCCTGATCTCCATAGTTGGTTTGTGGTTATCTCTATCATTTCTTTTTCTGAACAACTCACAAGAAATTTTGGAGTGATAACACCCTAAACCCTAAAATTCCACATGTGTGAGAGAGATAGAGCCCAAAAACAAGATATTTTGTCCTTCCAGCTTCTCCTTGACTTTCACTCTTCTTGTTCTTGCTTCCTAGCTACAGATCAAACACTTTCTTCACAGATCAAACTTGTGTGTGAGTGTGTCTCAAATGAGGTGAAACTTCTCCTTTATATAGCCTTTTCAAGGGGTTGAATTCCCTCTTTTAGGCTGACTTGATGTTCCTAGGGCCAACATGTAATTTAGAGCTTAGAGGACTTTCTAGACTAAAAAATAATTCCTTTTACTCTTTGTCAAGAATTCTAATACTCTTTGTCATTGTATATTTTTTAATGGTTGTACTTCCACCATTTGGTTAGATAGCCCATACATACTAATATGTAATTATATTGATTTAAAGATGGAATGAGTGGTCCTACAAATTCAATTCCCCATTTCTCAAATGGTTCCAATGAAATTAGGGGATATAGAGGAATTTATTTAGTTTTAGTAGGTTATCCCATTCTTTGTCAAACAAAACAATGTATCACATAATCTCTTACATCCTTATGCAATTTTTGCCAATAATATCTTGTAGAAATTACTTTTCTTATAGTTCTTGTGGCTTCAAAATGACCGCCACATGGCTCATCATGACAAGATTTTAGGATTTCATACACTTCATCTTCTCTAATTATAATAATTTGATTTGGTACCATATTCAACTAATGTCCTTTTATCCAAGTGTAACATGCACTCTTCCTAATCAAAGTGTTCTTTTTCCTTGATGAAAAATTCTAAGGCAAATTGTGTGCCACCAAATAGTTTTCTATGTCTATAAACTGAGGTGTCACCACTGAAATGAAAATAAATTTTCATCTAGAAAGGAATCATCCAATTGATCTAAATCAAAAGTGGCATGATATTGACCCATGGTATCCACCTACGATATCTACCCATGGTATTGTAATGGAAAATAGCATGGTTTTGACCCATGATACCCACCTACGGTATCTACCCATGGTATTGTAACTCAAAGAGGCTATAAATAACAAGCCCCAATTTGTAAAATGACATATTGGTCTTCACAATGTAGATGTAATAATAGTTTCTCTCTCATTTAATAAGGAATAGGGGTTTTTGTTGTATCTTGGTCTCTCTTTTCATATTTTTGTTTTTCATGTATTCGATTTAGGCACTATTTCATCAAATTATAGCACAAGTTTCTCTCCTTTTCTATAAGCATTATTGGTTCTGGTTCTTAGCCACCGAGATCTGGATCAGTGGTATCAGAGTGGGTAACAACTCCATGATAATCAAGTTTTTATCAATCATTCTCTCTGAGTATTGAATCACTCACACAACCATCTAAGAGATGAACATCGTAGCCCTAATAAATCTAACCGTTTCAGGGCCGATAAATCCCAGAAGCCCTGTTATGACTATGCTCAATTTGTTTCTTATTTTTTTCCTCTAGGAAGCTCACATGAGTAGGAGCAGGAAAGTTTTTTTTTAATTTCTAGAAAAGAAACATAAGAGTAAATTATTAGGGTTATGAAAAATCAAAGAAAAGGGAATGAAGGAACTCGAGCTATTAGGTGCCTTGGGTATCATGAGATATTGGGTGTCGTGAGAGAGGCCTTCAACATCCTCCTCCGCTCCTTCATAGTAAAATTTTGTGGGATTTTTCTCACCTTGATTCTCCCCGTCACTTTTGTAGGTTTGGGGCAAAACTTCATCCTCAACCCTATTCTCCTTAAAATCCAGCAGAAGAAAGTCAAGGCCATCCTCCATCTTGACAAAATGATTTGGTGTGAATTGGGCCTAGATGTATTAGCGAGCAGTTGATAAATATTGTGTCTTCCTTGAATTTGGGGGCATTTATATCTAAAACATAACAAGTGGTCACACCTCTAAGAGAGATAGAACTAAAAAGGATTTGTAGATAGTCAACCTTGATTTGAGTTGCCATATCTCTTCAGTGGACATCAACTATAGTGACAACTACGACAACTACGTGGTGGGGTCGGGCAACCCTACGTCATCAAGAAAGCCACACAAGGCCAACAACGATTCTATTTGGGAGGCAACC
>APFE031073589.1:11709-49549 GCA_000404065.3 Pinus taeda | reverse complement strand
TAAATGTAACGCTCGTAATCAGCACATACTGATGTTGGATGAGACTTCTCATTACTGTTTACGAGAGACGTCTCATTGCTGGAAAATTAGTGTTCCAAGGTTTCCCAAATTAAGGTTTCTTAAGTCAAAATTGAAATTTAGGGTTTGGGTGGAAAGCAAAACACAAGTTTCGTTTCCGTCCAATTTTTCATTGGAAATATGAAAGTATATGAAATTTAAGCTTAACACTTACAAAACACAATTTCATTTCCGTTGAAATTCCGAAGAAATTAGTGTCAGAAAAATATTAAAATTTAAGGTTTGCGTGGCCAACAGAACACAACTAAATTAAAATTGAAGATTGCGTTGACTTGCAAAACACAATTTCGTTTCCGTTGAAATTGGAATAAAATTTAAACACAATTTCATTTTACGTAGAAATTTTCATTTCACGTAGAAATTTTCATTTAAAAAAAAAGTTAAGAGGTTTTTCGTCCCACGTATTTTCGCTTATCGATCAAGGTGTGTATCGTTTCAAGGTTTCCCGAAGAAACTATTGCGTGGCAAACTTTCATCGGAAATATGAAAATAAATGAATGTTGGTTTTCAATGGAAATATGTAAAGGTTGGTTTTCATTGGAAATATAGGCAACGTGTATTATCATTGGAAATATATAAACGTAATATAAACGTGTATTATCATTGGAAATATATAAACGTGTATTATCATTGGTTTGCTTCTCTTTCGTTTCCGTTGAGATTTCATTGGAAATATGAAAGTAAATGAAATTTTAATTTTAATTTATCGTTAGCTTAAGACTTGCAAAACACAGTTTCGTTTACATAATTAATGTTTATAGCCTGTCATGGAAATAATTAAAATTTGAGGTCAACTATTCAAACAAATCACAGCTTGCTTTCATTTACGTGGAAATTCTCACTGTCATTGGAACTGCCTGCCTTAAATTTCATTTCCCATGAAATTTAAATAAAATTTAAACACAATTTTATTTAGGTGGAACTTTTCATTTAAGAGGTTGCACATGCTGTCCACTGGTTTTAGCTCTACATATTTTCTCTTATTCAGTTTATATAATATTCTCCACCTTGAAAGTGTTTATTGTTCCAAGCTTTTCCAAAAAGGTAAGTGTGTCAATTTTTCAGGAAATTTGAGGTTAGCTATTCAAACAAAACACAGTTTAAGACTTGCAAAACATACAAACAAAACTAGTAATCACCACCACAACTTATGTTAAATGATAAATGCTCAAATCAGCCACAAGTCCCTATGCACAAAGATCTATTGTTCCAAAGTTAAACTAGTCTTCCAACCTCAGAGAAAACATTAGAATTTAAGGTTTAAGGCTAAACACAACCTTCATTTAAATATAAATTCTTGCGAAATATGAAAGTAAATGGAATTAAAATTTATGGTTGTCTTGACATAAAGAACACAATTTCTTTCATAGTTTTTGCTTTTCCATTTTCACTGTGTTTATTGTTCCAAGGTTTCCCAAAAAAATTATGGTTCCAATCTGTCAGAAAAGAAAAGAATAGATATTAACAAAACACACTACGAATTAGGAAGGTAAATGAAATTAAAATAAAAGGTTGGTTTGACTAAACCACAGTGGGATTATACCTTTAAATGAAATTTCTCCTCTGTTTTTCCTCATAGGGATTATATATAGTCTTCTCCATCGTACAAGGCTTTAGAGATTCTTATATGTGTAAGTTCATTGATTAAAACTATCGATTATCAGAGGATCAGAGTTTCTTTACCACTATGCTGAGAGGAAAACAAGAAAATATGTCTGCCAAGAGTAGGGGAGTCGAGATCTCCGCAGAGGAGTGGAAGCAGCTTAAGAAGGAAGGGAAATTTAGAGGCGTGGAAAGACGTAGATCTGGCACCTACGTTGCTACTCTCCGGAGAAGCTCCAATCGTACTCGCCTTGGAACGTTCCACAATCCGGAGTCTGCTGCATTTGCTTATGAGGAAGCAAAAAGAAAAAGCGATCAACATGAACAGATGAAGAAAAAGGGGGAAGTCTTGTGCCCTGATTCGAGCAACAGGCCTGGTGACTCTGAGGAACCGTTGCAGCAACAAAAAGAAGCGGAGGTATTCGAAGGTTCCAGCAGCAGCATTGGTGTGAGTGACAGCGTAGCATACTATAAAGGATCTGGTCTGTTAGAAGAGATAATAGCTCCTTACTTCAAATTACCCATTCCTTGACCACTAGTACATCCTATTATTATTCAGGATCTGTTGCTACAGGTTGAATAGCTTTGATGTCTGAATAATCGTTCTCTTTATGGGTGCCAGGATGACTCAGATGTAGAGTCACTCCAGGCCAGAATAATGATAGGTTATAGTTTTGGACTAGTTTAACCTCATGTTTAAGTTCATTGTAAAGGTTTTTGCAGGGCAATTGGGCATTTTAAAATTGTGATTTGGGTTTATTTTGGAAGCTTTTATATAGTAAAAGTACTACATTACCTAGTCTTCTACTATAACAAGTTGTAATTGTGAATTCTCTTTAATTATGAATGGCAAATAGTGAGTAGTTGTAATTGTTAATGGTAAATAGTGAGTTTATGTTTTGGGACTATGGAGCTATTGTTGTACCTCCTTGCAAGCTTGGTTATAGTAGAATTTTATTTTTGGTACTTATTTATGGCTCTTCAAGTTTAGTGGAAACTAAATGAAATTAGTTCCCTAGCTCTCAATAACTCAAATCCCTATGTTTGCTTAGGATTTTATGAAAATTTCTGGTTATGAGCATTATGTAAAGAAATTTTACAAAATATTCTTGGTTTAGGGAAATTATGAAATCCCTCGTATAAATAATAGCTCAGTGCATTCTCAAACCCTCATTTCCACTATTAATCCATGTGTTCATGGAATTATTTGGTGTCTTCACTCATTGCTTTGCTTTATGATCTTAAACCCCCTTTAAAAAAAAAAAAAATTAACTAAACATGACACCATTTATTATTACATTTTGTTAAAGCTATGTTTTGAAAATTATATTCAATTCCTGTAAATTTTATAATATACTACAATGAAAATATGGAACACACCATTAAAAAAAATGAGAAAAATAGAACAACTCTAATGACATCTCACTAAAATTGAGAAAGACATGTTCTGAGATATTTTACAATAGTTTCCTTTCCTTAGTTTGATTATGTGTTACCCCATTATTCAATGTCTACTTTCTTTCACTTCTCAAACTCTACTTAGTGACCCATCTGGTTGTTCCTTCCAAAACTTCTTCACATGTTGGTCATGTTTATCTTCTGTAAGCCACTCTTCAATCCTCTATTAGATGTTAGAGGAGAAAGTTACCACAATGATCAATCATTAATAGGAACATCCACATCATTCATTGTTGATAGTTCTTGTATGTTGTTCTACTTAGCACCAAACTTTTGTATCTTGGGGAAATCTCTAGTCAAATGGTTTTATCCACACACCAACACCAATAGGATCCTTTTGTAGAATATGAAACGAACTATTTCAACCCAATTGAGAAGCCAACACTACTATCAAGAAAAATACATATAAAAAAAGATAAAGCAAGATAAACCAATTAAAAAACACAGTTACTGTGTGACCTAAAAAATGGTGCAAATCTCATATATTAATTCAACTATTAAATACATTATTAAATAGTAAAAGTATTACTAAAATCAACTATGAAACAAATCTACTTACATTACACCTAATTTCCAGCACTACTATAGCTAACAATTTGCTGCCTTAATTTTTCAGAACACAAAATAGCAATTTAATAACTAATTAACCATTATTACAAACACTCCCCCTTAATCATTAATGAGCATTTACTATGTTATCTTGTAGTGCTAAAAAATGATATTTTGCAAGTGCTTCTGCTAGTTAATGCCGAGTCAATTCAATATACTTTTCTTGTGCACCAAATGTCTAATGAAGTGATATTTGAGGTCAAAATGCCTTGTGATAATGTGATGAACTCGATTCTTTGCTAACTTGATGGCACTTACATCATCACAATAAATCAGTGTAGGATGAATTTTTTTTTCTCCAATTTCATCCAAAATTTTTCTAAACCAAAGAGCTTGTGTTTGTAAGTGGTGAGGTAAGTGCAACATACTCAACTTTTGTGGATTATAGGGCAACGATGTTTTGTTTTTTTGAGCTCCATGTAATAAAACTAGAACCAAAAGAGAAACAATTTCCACATGTCTACTTAATGTCATCAAGACTACCTCCCCAATCTCAATCACTAAATCCAACAAGATTGAACTTTTGAGAAGAGTATTAATGAATACCAAAATTTAGAGTGCCTTTCACATATCTTAAAATCCTCTTGGATTCCTTCATATGCATTTAAGATGGATTTGTCTTATACCTTAAAACAATTGAAACTCAATATGTAATATGAGGCCTTGTGTGTGTGAGAAATATCAAGCTCCCCACAATACTTCTCTAAGTTTTCTCATCACCTAAATCAGCACCATCATCTCTACATAACACCTCTCCATGAGTACTTGGAGTAGGGGATGGATGACAATCAAGCATATCAAATTTATTTAGAATATCGTGTGCATAATTTGTCTCACAAATGAAAATCTCATCCTTACTTTGATAAACCTCCATTCCTAGAAAATATTTCATGATGCCTAGATCTTTCATCTCAAATTCATTCATCACAGCAGCTTTGAATTTATCATTGATCTTAGAACTACTACACATATACAATATATCATCAACATGCAAACTTATGATTAAAATATCAATACCTTCTTGTTTGTAGTAAAGGGTACGATCATTCTTACTTGTCTCGAAGCCATTTTCCTGAAAGTATCCATCAATCCCTACATACCATGCTCTTGGTGCTTGCTTAAGGCCATACAAAGCCTTGTTCAAATTGTAGACATTATTCTCCTTTCCTTCCACTTCAAAACCTTGTGGCTGCTCCACATATACTTCCTCTTCCAAGTACCCATTCAAGAAGGCACTTTTCACATCCATATGATGTATGCTCCACTTTTTATGAGTTGCTAATGAAATCAACATTATAATGGCCTCCTGTCTTGCTAGTGGTGCAAATGTCTCTTCATAATCAATCTTCACTAATGTGTGAATCATTTAGCAACTAATCTTGCTTTGTGTCTTTCAACACTCCCATCAGTGTTAAATTTTGTCTTATAGACCCATTTGGTGCCAATCTTTTTCTTATCATGTGGAAGCTCTGTCAATGTCAAAGTGTCATTCCTTTGAATGGAATTGATCTCTTCTTGCATGGCTTGCATCCAAACCTCATTAGTACATGCATCTTCAAAACATGATGGTTCAAATTCAACCTTGGCTAATAAAGAAAAAATGACTATATCGCCTATTGGGCTTTCTTCATGTGCTTGATTTGCACTCCTCTCATAAATATCAGTCAATCTTCTTACCTTCCTTGTAGAACATGGAGAAGAAGTTGGACTTGAACTTGATGTTAAAGAAATTGATGAAGGGATGCTTGGTGGAGTTAAGCCACTAGTTACAGAAACATTAGTTGGTTGCTCATGATCATTATCAATAATTATATCATCATTCAAAACAGATTTTGTCTTCTCAACATGGCCTTTTTGATGACCATAAACTCCCCCTTCATAAAAAATTACATCTGTTGAGATAATAAGCTTGTTAGTTAGAGGATTATACAATTTATAAGCCTTGCTTGTCTCACTATACCCAATAAAAATACATAACTCACTCTTTGCATATAACTTTTTCTATTCTCATAACGTACATGCACATAAGCCGAACAACCAAAAACTTTGAAGTGATTAACATTAGGCCCTTTTCCATACCAAGCTTCATAAGGAGTCATCTTTTCCAGTGCACTGGTGGGGCTACGGTTGAGGATGTATAGTGTTGTAGCAACTGCATCTCCCCAATAAGAGTTCCTCAATCGCTTAGTTTGTAGCATGCATCTTGCCATTTCAATCACAGTACGATTTTTTCTTTTAGATATGCCATTCTGCTGGGGTGTGTATGTTGTAGTATGCTGCCTCCTAATGCCATTCATATTACAATAACTCTCGAAAGCTTTTGAGCAGAATTCTCCTCCACGATCAGTCCACAAACATTTGATCTTGCACCCTCTCTCATTTTCTACAAGGGCTTTAAACTTCTTGAATGTATCGAGGGATTCACTTTTGGCCTTCCAAAAATATACCCAACAATTTCGTGAGTAATCATCAATAAAAGTGATGAAATATGATGACTTACCCAAGCTCTTAGTGTGCATAGGACCACATATGTCTCAATGAACAAGCTGAAGTGGGTGATGAGCCCTCAATTCCCTACTCTTTGGAAACCTTTCCCTTGCATGCTTTCCTTTAGCACATCCTTCACAAAGCTCCTTATGCTCTTGTACCTTGGGCAAACTAGAAACTAATGCATGTGAGGTTGGAAACTTCAAACTCTGAAAATTTAAATGCCCATACGTGAGATGCCATAACCAACTTGAATCCTCATAAGCCACATTTGCAATATTGTTGTTATGTTCATCAAACCTCAAGGGAAACATCATATTTCTTGTCATAGGCACAACACTGATCACCCTATTTCCCTTATTCTTATCATAGATAATACATGTCTTATTTTCAAAGACTACTTTATAATTTTTCTCACATAGCTGCCCAACGCTCAACAAATTATGCTTCAATTGTGGAGTATAATAAATTTCATGAATAATCTTTATACCTTCTTTTGTTTGGACCTCCATAGCTCCTTTGGCACCAACCTCCAATGATTTATCATCACCAAGCTCGATCAAGGATTTGAAACTTCCATCCTTTGCTCAAAACAACTTCTCATTCACTGTCATATGGTTAGAGCATCCAAAATCTAGGTACCAAACATATTTACAAGTATTTTCGCCTTTGGCATAAGATAAAAATAAGTGATCTCGAGGATACTCACCACTTTGTTGAGCATAATTAGCATTTTTACCTTCTTTCAATCTGCATTCTCTTTCAAAGTGACCATACCTATTACAATAGTAACATTGAACATTTCTCTTATCAAATCTACCTCTACCTCTTCCTCTGAAAGTACCTCTTCCATTTGAGCCACCTCTACCTCTTGAATAATTTTGGCTTTGCCATTTACCTTGACCTTGATGGCTTTTGGTACTACTACTACTTGCATCTTCATTCTTTGTAATTTGTAATTTAGAGGAAAAAGCTTTCTCTACAACTTCAAAAGTTTCCTTCAATCTTTCTTCATGAGACATCAAAGATCCAACCAATTCATCAAATTGTAGTTTTGTGAAATCCTTACTTTCTTCCATGTTTCCTGCAACATGATTCCATCTATGTGTTAAAGATCTCAATACTTTTTTAATTAAAAATTCATTACTTACAGCTTCTCCAAGTGTAGCCATTTTATTGACCACATCTTTGACTCTCACACAATAGTCACTGACACTTTTAGCTTCTTTCATCTTCAAATTCTCGAACTTTCGGTTCAATGTCTGAAGCTTGACCACCTTAACTTGATCACTACCTTGGTAAGCTTCTTGCGGAGTCTCCTAGGTAGCTTTGGCAGTTTTTGCTCCTGATATTCTTGGAAATAAGCTCTTATCAAGAGCTATCTAAATGTGAAATAAAGCTTGAGCATTCTTCTTCCTTGCTTCCTTTCTTGTTGTTCTTTCATTGGTTGTATTCCAATCAGCTAGCTCCTCATATCTTGATTCAACAAACTCCCACAAATCTTTTCCAATAAAAAAGGTTAGCATCTTAATGGACCAATAATCATAATCGTTGCCATCAAATTCTAGAACTAGCATCTGGTTAGAATTCGACATGATTAACTTTGGTGAAATTCCAACAATACAACTTTAAACCAAAATAATTTTATGCGCTCTCATACCACTTGTAGAATATGAAATGAATTATTTCAAGCCAATTGAGAAGCCAACAGTACTATGAAGAAAAATACATATAGAAAAGGATAAAACAATTAAAAACCACACTTACTGTGTGAGCTAAGAAATACTGCAAATATCATATATTAATTCAACTATTAACTACATTATTAAATAGTAAAACTATTACTAAATTCAACTGTGAAACAAATCTACTCACGTTACTGCTAATTTCCAACACTACTACAACTAACAATTTGCTGCCTTAATTTTTCATAGAACACAAAATAGCAATTTACATAACTAATTAAGCATTATTCCCAACACCTTTCTACTAACTATGCATTTTTGATGTTGTTCACTTTTGGTGAATTTATACAACCTTCCACCCTTTATTCCTTGCTTATATCCTCACCTTCTCTAAGTTCCTCTTTTTCCTTTCTTCTTCAAGTTACCCTGGACTTAGATCTTATGATTAGACAATTCATAAAAGTGTGTGGTATTTAGAATAACCTCTCCCATAGTATTATATTCATCATATTTTATTTTGTCTCAATGTGCTTGTTGTGACTTGGTGACATACCTCTAGTTCTTGGTCTTCTCATCCTTAATGTAAGCCACATACCTTAGAAATGCCAAGAATTTTTTCATGTATTATTGAGGTGTCATTTGCCAATGTTTGTGTTCATAGAACACTTTTCTATGGTGTCATAGTATTTTTCACAGAAGTAGTTCACTTGAAAGTACTTTTCAAACTTCCTCCATGTTAGCTCTCTCTCCTTGATATTTTTATATTCTTGAAATCCTCCCACCATATATCATCCTTTATTCTTAGACTAAAAAAAGCCATCGTCACATTCTCTTCTCATACACATGTAGCTTGAAGTACTTTTTAGTTCCCAAAATCCAAGCCTCTACATCTTCTGCTTTATTTACCCCTCCATCAAAGGTTGGGGCTCTTGCTTTCTTGAATTATTATTGCATGGGAGTCTTTCTTCTCTTCCTTGTACTGTCCAATGATTGTCTAAGACTACTTTATGTTCTTTGTCCACGGATGAGCAATTTGATTCCTCCTTTTGCATGCATTCTTCTCTATCTGTAATAGATTCCCTCTTCTTTATTATCATCCAATTTATAATTTTGGCTATTTCATGGGCTTTTCCTAGGCTTGTTCTTGCAGTGATGGATAACACCAACCTTCTTTTGTCATTTTCATTGTAATTCTAACAAGATTTTCCACAATATATCCATGAAAATCTTATCATTATCTGCCCTTGCAACTTCTTATCTAAGCTCTTATACTTCTAAGAGTTTCCATGAGTTTAGGAGTGTATTTCTCTTTCATCTTTCCAACTTACTCCTCTTCGAAACCTCATAGAGTCATGTTCATACAAGGTTGTTCAAATCGACTACTCATTGCAATTGTAATTGTGAATGAAGTGTAATTATGAATAGTAAATAGTGAGTTTGTGTGTTGAGACTATGGAGCTATTGTTGTACCTCCTCGTAAGCATGGTTACAATTGACATGTATTTTTAGTACTCAATGATGGATCTTGTTTGATCTTCTTATTTATTTCTAAGTGTCTTTTTTAAATGTTCCTTCCCATCATAAATATTTAGAATCTAATTCTAGCCAATAGTCCCCTCGGGAACTAGCGAGACAAAATGTTGTAATCATATTTTTAATAAAAACTAAATCATAATTAAATGGAGGTATTTGAAGGTTCCAGCACGGGCATAACTAACATTGTCCCATATTATTCAAGACCTGGGGTGTTAGAAGAAATAATAGCTCCTTTTTTCAAATTACCCATTCCGTGACCACTCGTACATCCGTATCCTTTCCTCAACTATGGTATTGCACCTTGTATGGTTAAAAGTTTGATATGGTAACCTCTCATATTGGTGTGTACTTTCATATATGCGTATTATAATCATTTTGGCAGGGTTGTTTGTCTATTTCGGTGTAATGTGTTGTTGTAAGGGCATTCTAAGTTTTTTAATACAATTATTGAATCATTTTGATGTCTCAATAGTCGTTGTTTTTATGGGCGCCAAGGATGACTCAGATGTAGAGTCACTCCACTCTAGAATAGTGATAGATTATCATTTTGAATTTGATTAACCTGATGTTTGCATGCCATTTCTGAATTTGTTGGGTATGATGTGGCTTAGCCCTGTCCTAAATGCAAAATAGTGATATAAGGAATTCAAGCAAAGGTAAAGGTAATGAATGCACCTATCATCATGAGTGTTGGAAATTGTTGTTTGGGTTGAGAAATCAAAGATCATTGTAAGGGTTTTTCCATGATAAACATTTGAAAATCATTATTTAAGTTTATTTTGGAAGAGCTTATTTAGTAAAAGTACTATATTACATAGTCTGCTATTATATCAAGTTGTAATTGTGGATTGTCTGTAATTGTTAATTGTAAATACATATAGTTATAATTGTGAATTATCTGTGATTGTGAATGGAAAATAGTGAGTTTTTGTGTTGGGAATATGGAGATATTGGGATTTGTATTCATTTTGGAAGTTTTATCTAATAAAAGTACTACATTATCATAGCAAGTTGTAATTGTAAATTAGATGTAATTGTGAATGGTAAATAGTGAGTATGTGCGTTGGGACAATGGAGCTATTTTTGTATAGCCTTGCAAGCATGGTTAGAATAGACTTTTATTTTTGGTACTCACTCATGGCTCTTCAAGTTTACTAGAAACTAAATGAAATTAGTTGCCTAGCTCTCGATAGCTCAAATTCCTATTTCTACCTAGGATTTTATCAAAAGTTCTGGTTAAGAGCATTATGTAAAGAAATTTTACAAAATATTCTTGGTTCATGGAAATTATGAAATCCCTGGTATAAATAATGGCTCAGTTCATTCTCAAACTCTCATTTTGACTATTAATCCATATTTTCATGGGATTCTTGCTTATCTTCACTCATTGTTTTTCTTTATGATCTTAAACCCCTTCTTTCAAGAAAAAAACCTAAACATCACACCATTTACTATTACTTTTTGTTATAGAAATGTTTTGAAACTTATATCCAATTCCTATGAATTTTATAACAACTCTAATGACATCTCTCTAGAATTGACAAAGACATGTTCTCATATATTTACAATTGTTTCCTTTCCTCAGCTTGATTCTATGTTACCCCATTATTCATTATACTCCTTTCTCTCACTTCTCAAACACTACATACTTACCCATCTAGTTGTTCCTTCCAACACTTCTTCACATGTTTGTCATGTTTATAAAAATTAAGCCACTCTTTAATCCTCTCGTAGATGTTAGAGGAGAAATTTCACTATGGTGTGAGGTAAGACCACTGTGATCAATCATTAATACTAACTTCCACATCATTCATTGTTGATGCCTCTTGTATTTGTGCAACTTTGCAACAAATTTCTTTAGCTTGGGGAAATCTCTCCTTAATGGTTTTCTCCACACTCCAACACCAATAGGCTCCTTTCTACTAGCTATGGATTTTTGATGTTGTTCACTTTTGGTGAAGTTATCAAACCTTCCACCCTCTATCCCTTTCTTATATGGTACCTTCCTCTTTTTCCTTCTTATTTAAGTTAGCCAAGACTTGTATATTATGCTTAGAATATTCATAAAAGTGTTTAGTATTTAGTAACCTCCCCCTATTATATTCATCTTATTCTATTTTGCCTCAATATCCTTGTTGTGAATGGGTGACATAGCTCTAGATATTGGTTTTCTCATCCTTAATGTAAGGTAGATACCTTACCAACTCCAATAATTCGTTGGCTTACTCTTCAGTTGTCAGCAACCAATGTTTGTGTTCATAGAACTCCTTCCCTCTAGTGTCATAATATTTTTCACACAATTACTTCCCTTGAAAGTAATTTTCAAACACTCTCCTTGCTAGCTCTCTCTCCTTGATTCATTTTATATTCTTGAAATCGTCCCACCATATATCATCCTTTCATTTAGACTAACCACCCTCACATTCTCTTGACATACACATGTAGCTTGATGTAATTTTTAGCTCCCAAAATCCAAGCCTATACATCTTATGCTTTATTTACCTCTCCATCAAAGGTTGGGGCTCTTGCTTTCTTGAATTATTATTGCATGGGAGTCTTTCTCATCTTCCTTGCACTATCCAATGATTGGCTAAGACTACTTTATATTCTTTCTGGAGAGATGATTAATTTTATTCCTCCCTTTGTATGTATTCTCTTATATCTTGATTAGCTTCCCTCTCATTTCTTATCATCCATTTTACAATTTTGGATATCTCATGGGTTTTCATTAAGCTGGTTATTGTAGTGATGGATAGCACTAACCTTATGTTGTCTTTGTCCTTGTAATTCTAATAGGTTTTTCCACAATATACCATTTACTTGCTTGTTCCATCAAAATCTTATCATTGTATGCCTTTGCAACTTCTGATCTAAGCTCTTATACTTCTAAGAGATTCCATGAGTTTAGGAGTGTGTGTATCTTTCATCTTTCCAACTTACTCCTCTTGGAGACCTCACGAAGTCATGTTGAGACAACTATGTTCAAATCTACTGCTCATAGCAAGTTGTAATTGTGAATGTGTAATTGTGAATAGTAAATAGTGAGTTTGTGTGATGAGACTATGGAGCTATAGTTGTAACTCCTTGTAGGCATGGTTACAATTAACTTGTATTATACTCAATGATGGCTCCTTCTTTATCTTATTATTGATTTATAGGTGTTCTTTTTATAATATTTCTTAACATCATAAACGCTTAGAATCTAATTCTAGCTAATGGTATCGGCAAGAACTAGCTAGACAAAAGGTTTTAATCATGTTTTTGATAAAAAAATAAATCATTACTAAGATATCCATATGTGTGAATATCTTTTGAATTTTTACTTATTTTATGAGAAATTTTTGAATAAATTAAATTTTTATAAATTATTTACAACATCAATTTGATGTGTTTGTGTAACCCTATGGCTTACAAAACACTCTTTTTTTACTACTATCAAAAAGTTGCTTTCTTTCAATGTCATATTTTTAATGACATTTTTATATGCTATATTGTACATATGTATATGTTTTATTGTTTTTGTTGCAAAAAGATTTAAATTTTGCATTTCTATTCTGTCATTTAATTCATTAGATTTTAGTTTATTTATTTTATTTGCCTTAAATAAATTTGTAAATACTAAAACAACCACTAGAAACAAGACATGAAACAATGAACCTTACCCCATTATCTAACTCACCCAATGAGATTCTATGGTTTGAAGGCGCAGTCTAAAAAGTTCCATCATCAACTTTCCCCAACCACATTTATTTCTTTAATGAATAGTATTTTCAACAAAGTACTTAGATCAATTTGTATAGATCTTGATTGATGATATTCTAATTTATTCGAAAACACTAGCAACATCAACAATTATTAAGAATAGTGCGAAATACAGTTAGGCATCATTTGTATGTAAAATTTAGTCAACATGAGTTTTATCAAAATTCGATTCAGTTTTTGGGTCATGTAATATCTAAAGAAAGAAACCTTGAAAAGGTCAAGTAAGTCCTTGATTGGTTAGTTACTAAGGACTTTGAAAATACTCAATCATTTATGGGAAACACATGTTATTATCATAGGTTCATAAATGGTTTTAATACGTTGGCTTATCCAATAACATTCCTACAAAAAAAATCAATTATTTATATGTACACAAATGTCAAGAGAGTTTTGATTGACTAAAATATTTTCTGATTCTTGATCCCATAATTAAAACTTTTGATCCCAATAAAGAATACTTAGTGTGTACAAATTCTTCTTTAGAGAGGTTAGGGGTGCTAACTCAAGACAATTATGTTACTGCCTATGAGTCTAGAAAATTGAAGGAGCATGAAAATAACTGTCTCTTATGACTTAGAGTTAGATAGATTAATTGATGCTTTCAAACATGTGAAGGCATTATTTTTTAGTCAAAAAATTCATGTTAATAACTACAAATATTAGTGTGAAATATTTTTTAGTCAACTAAATTTTGAAAGGAGGATGTCATTCCTTAATGAATTTTATTTTGAGATAAAATATATAAAATGGAAGGAAAACAAAATATCAAGTGGGCTTAGTGGAAGTATGAATTATATTTTTAGAATTACTACTAGTAGTATCAAAATGGATATCATTAAGCATGTTAATGCAACAGCCTAAGTATATCCCGAATATAGAGAGATATAAGAAAAATTGTTGCATGAAAAATCTCCAAAAGAAGAATACGAATATGCTCCAAATGACTATGGTTTGCTGACATTTGAAAGTGGACTTTATATTTCAAATGTGTAGAGGTTGAAGCAAGTGATTATAGATGAGAATCATAAGAAGCCTTTTTCACTTACACAGGCTACCAAAATCTTATAACAACACTTAGAAAGGAATTTTATTGGCCAAGGATGAAGGCATATGTAGCAAGGTACTTAACTAAATGCTTTGAGTGTCAAAACGTTAAGGTAAAACAACAATAACCTGCTAAACTATTAAATTTTTTCCCTATCCTTGAGAGAGAATGGGATGTTATTTCCTTAGATTTGGTAATAGGGTTACGTAGAGCCATAAGGAAACATGATTCTGTCGTGGTTGGGATTGATAAAATAAGTAAAGAAGCCCATTTTATTCATGTACAAGTATGTTAAGGATGGAAATTTAGCTAATGTTTTCATGAAGGAAATATTCAAACTCTATGGAGTATAAAAAACAATCATTTCTCACAAAGATGCAACTTTCACATCAAATTTTTAGAAGGAATTTTTTACACGGTCACACACTTAATTAATTTTTAGTATTTCCTAACATCCTAAAATTGATGGATAGATTGAAAGAACTAATGAAATCCTTAGAGATATGGTCTGTATGTATGCAACTTACCTACCCACTAAATGGCATGATTACTTACCCTTGGTTAAGTTTATATATAATAAACGTTATCAAGCATCTCTAAATATGAGTTCTTTGGAATTACCTTATGGATGGAAGTGTTATATTCCCTTGAGCTCGAGTCATCGAGATTAAAGATTTCTTTTAGGACATGATCTCTTAAGAGACAGGGAGTGGGTGGTTAAACTCATAAAGATAAATTTAAAAACAACCTATAACACCCTCCTCCCACATCTACCTAAGTAACCTGCCAAGCTCGATAAACATGTGATAAGAAGTTACTATGATTTAATTTGAACTCCTAAGTGAGCTTAAGGAAGTTGAATCGATGACATGACACCATACACACATTCCACATCAAAAATAGTACTTCGAGGAACAATCCCAACATCACAAGTAACTAGACCTTGTGTCCCAATGAGGGTTTTTACCATTAAACCTGTGGAAGCTCCCTTGATATGGACGAGAATGTTCCCACGAGACTCTCTACACTCTGACAACATGGGTATGCATGCATATAGGGGGTTTTCTTCCCATTGTTGTGCATGTGTCATTGATATTTGAACCAATTTTTCATCCGCAAAGCTGAGTTCACTACCCAAAACTCAATGACACCTTTAGGAATTCAAGATAACAATAGAACAATGACACATTAAGAATCAATTATCCCTCAACACATTAGCTCGAGTTTCATCATAAGGCCATAGATACATTGTTCATTCATTTCTAAGTAAAAACATAATGGGATCTGTACATAGCTATTGTCATAATACATGTCCATAACCAAGATAATAAAAACAAAAATACGATAGAAAAAACAACCATATAATCCAGATATGAACCATTATAATACTTGTGAATTAACAAGGAGAAATAACCTCATATTAATGACGAAAATGCTAAAAACGTTTGGGACTTCCATGAACCATCCCACCGTAGACATGGCTACACAAAATCTCTCTTCAGTAAGTCACCCCTGTTGCATATTCCAAGCATGCATTTGGGATATTATGAAATAAATCGATCAAAAACATCGAGGGCTTACAAAGGCCAAACCACCTCAACCCATCAAATAGTGATTCCACCTCATGATCGAACATCACAAAACCATCATGAGATTGGTCTCTACCCAAGCCTTCTAGGGCTCCTGCGTGTTTTCTTCCAACCCATTCTTCCAAGACTAGTAGCTCAACCCACAACGTACTCTATGCTTCGAGAGTGTTTATCCAACCAAGGCTTCTAGGACTAGCAACTAAACCCAGAAATGGATTTGAGATAATTTTGCCAAGCAATGCTTCCACGACTAGTAACTCAACCCAAGATCTTAGAGCTCTTCAAGAGAATTTGTCCAACTAGGGTTTCCTAGAACTAGTAACTCAACCCAAGCTAAAGGACACATGAGAACCAAGCCAAAAAATAAGGAAATGAGACCACAACACCATGGATATCTAGGAAATGGAAAGGCTAGGAATATCCACTATCAATCCAATGAATCCTCCATGAAAATGACAAATTATGACCTATAAACCACATGCATGCCAAAACTACTGAGGAAAAGATACATAGAAATCGGTACCTTCAAGCAAAACCCATTGTACTTGCTGATCCTGATGGAATATCGTGCTTTCCTATTCTTGCTTTGCCTTATTGCACCAAAACTCCAAGTATGCCATACTCCTACAAGAGTTATGCAAGAAAACTCTAAGTGTCCAATAGTATGAGAGAGAGGAAATAGAGATAGGGCTCAAAAATTGAACTCACAAAAGTCTCTAAATTGATCCTCATAAGTATTTTTATCAATGAGGCCTCTATTTTCTTCATTTTCCATTATTTTCCTTCATTTTCCTCCTCACATGCAACATGTGACCTTTCACCTCCCTATTCTCCTAATTTCCATTATTTTTCATAAATAAATGTGCCAAAATTCCATTTGTCCTTCCCAAAGCCTTCGCCATTACCTTTGCCAATTTCCTTAGTCATTAATTGATCATAGCTCATCCCCATCACTATGATTTTTCCCAACATTAAACTTGGAATAAGTCTTCCATTAACCATGATAACTTTTCCTTGATTAACTTTTATTACATGGAATTTTCATCATGGCTATTACGAAACCCTCCCCCTTGGGGGAACACTGTCCTCGGTGTTCAACAACAACTACAACGAACAAGGCTATTGTAAGAAAAAAATACTACCCATTGATCTTTATAACCTAGCTTGTAGCAATATTTATAATGATCATCGTGCTAAGAAGCAAACCAACATGACAACATAACAAGTATAACATCATAATGACATGACACCTATACAACTTATGAGATCTATATAACATAGCTCATGGCAGTATTTACATCCATATACATAGGTACATATACCAACCATCATGAAGGCATGTACCAAAAACATATATCAAAGACATATACTAGAACATCAGCTCAACTATCAAATAAGGGATGATACATAACCTACATATGATCTCACATCTCCCATGTAGCTTCATGAGGCCCAAAGTGTAGCTTCATGAGGCCCAAAGTGCTTCTATTAGACTTCAAGTGGATGCTAATAATATCATAACGAATGTGATTCCCACTAAATTTTTTAAATGTTGCACTTTATTAATGGGAATTATTGTGTGTTTCAAGTGAGACTTTCTTGCCCCTATAATATGGAATATGTTAGGACATTCGACACCAATAGCCCATATTTAGAAACATTTCATTAAGCTTGAACCTATCATAAAGCCAACATACAATAATGGGAAATAAGTGTCTAAAGTATTTGAAATATAGTAGATGAGTTAAATTATGGTTTAATGACTCAGGGGTTAGGGTTTAAATTACAAAATGCCTTCAAGTGACTTGAATTATTTTAGCACTCACCCTAAATTTTTAGTAAGCTTATTTAGGGATGCTAAATATTCTTGGAAATGGATTGGGAAATGTAGGAGGTGGCATTAGGAAGAGGTGCTTGAGGATAAAAGGTTATTTTATTGGGCCTTGGGAAAAATGGAAAAGAAATGTAACTTTTAGGAATTTTTTTGGCTATGCTAATGTATAATTTCTACCTCACGAGAGATAAATTTTTGAGTAAGTCATGATGATAATTTAAGTAGTTAAATACTACTAAATTAATTCCTAAGTGGATAGAGGAGGATATGGTGTACTTAGACATAGTGGGGTACTAATCTCTCAATACTAATCTTGACATTTTATTTTGGGATGGAGGTAGTGTTACAAGCCAAAGACCTTACAATTATAAAAGGACTAGACCAACATTAATATTAGAAAAGTTAATGACATTGTTGGGTAGAGTATATTTCTTGCTTGCATCTTCAAGGAGTTTAAAACATATGTTCTAATTGAGATAAATCCTTGCTTGGATGGCAATGCATATTTGAAGGTGTCCATTATAGGAATCAAAATAAACATTTTGTGTGATTTCCACCCACAATATATCTTTCATACAACAAAAATTTTAATCTACCCTAGTGCTACATTCATCATTGTATTGGGAGATGGTGGTGGAAACTAGAGCCATCCTAACAATAGTTGGAAAACAAATACACTACCAATTTTCCTCTATCGTGCAAAGGGATGTTAAAATGTATGGATCTAGGATTTTGTGCTGTTTTGATAAGACAAGTTTTGTGACAAGAAATAATCTAGAACATACTGCTAGTTTATACTAATATGAGCTATCATTTTCTAGAGAATGCCCATAACCATTTGACCTTCATTATTTCAAGCATAGAAAATATTATTTATACTTATATGATTACCAAATACAATCAATTTCCTCATAAAAAAGTCCTCAAAATAACCATTGAATGAGCCCAAGAACTTTCTTACAATTTTTGTTGTAGCTAGTGTTGGGTGTGGAGCATGATTATTTAGAGGTGTTTGTTTCAGCCAGATGTATACCCTAGGAAGTTTGTACACCCCACCACGCGGGGGGCTGCCGGGGGGAATTGTCCCCCAAATGGGGGTCGAAGGGGATAATTCCCTCCGCCTGGGGGGTCTGGGGGCCAGTGATCCCTCGACGGGGGTTTCGGGGGCAGCAGCCCCGAAGCTAAAAACAGATGTAAAATTGCCTTGTAAATGTATAGTAATTTCTAGTCAATCCGCGCCGTTCATTAGGCGGATGATCTCACAGTAGAAATTATGTTTAGTTTATGGATATTTTCCCTAGAATGCAACCCCTCTCTTTGTATGAGGGCATTGTATAGAGGTTGTGAAATAGATGTGTATTCTCTTAGGGAGAAACAGAGAGGTGATACTCTAAGAGAAAACTGAGGATATTACAATGGATCTACTGTAGGTTGTGTCTCGTCATTTTGATGGATAATAGAAAGGAAGGACTGGCTATTCATGGTGGACATATCCCAAACTGGGTGAACCACGTATATCTGTGTCTCTTTGGTTTTATGTGTTTTCTATGTTTATATTTATGCAATATTCTATGTGTTCCATTGCTCTATAATATATAATTTTCTAACAACTAGTATAAGAGCCGAAGGTCTATTTGGCTGATAAAATCATAGGAAAGAAGGGTTCCTCATTCGAGTGGGAGCAATGGTGGAAGATGGTAAGTTTAGGGTCAAGAAATTTAATGGCCACAACTTCTCGTTGTGGAAGATGTAGATGGAAGATTATCTATATTAGAAAGATCTATGCCTACCATTGGGCGTAAAAATAAAGATGCAGAGAGGTATGACAGATGAAGAATGGAACCTTCTCGATAGAGTCGGAACAATATAGTTGTGCCTTGCAGTGTCAATCACCTTCAACATTTCGAAAAAAACAATGACAGAGGGTTTGATTAAGGTGTTAGCGAAACTATATGAAAAATCCTTGGCCTCCAACAAGGTATTTCTTATGAAATGGTTATTTAATATGAAGATGTTGGAAGGTGGATCTATTGCAAACCATTTAAATGATTTTAATACTGTTACAAGTTAGTTAAGTTATGTAGGGGTGAACTTTGATGATGAAGTTAGAGCTCTGTTACTCTTGTGCTCATTGCTCGAATGTTGGAATGATTTAGTAATGGCCATTAGTAACTATGTTTCTAGATCTAATACTTTAAAGTTTGATGATGTTGTCAGTACTATCCTTAGCGAGGAAATGTGACATAAAATCTCTAGTGATACATCAAGTGATTCCTTGAGTGGAGAGTAGTCTAGGGGAAGAAAACTGAAAAGAGGAAAGAGCTCAGGATATCACAGTAAATCAAGGAAAGGCATATCCAAGTCCAGATCGGGAATAGTGCGCTAGAAATGCGGAAGGAAAGGACACCTAAAGAAAGACTGTAGATCTCAGAAGGGAAAAGAAGGATATGCACAATCGTAAAACAATCATGAAGAAAATGCGATAAGTGAGGTGTTACAAGATGCTTTGATTCTTTCTTTCGAAAATATTACTGATTCCTGGGTGGTATATTCAGGGGCCTCATTCCATGCCACACCTGATAAGAAATATTTTCATCACTGTGTTCAAGGAGATTTTGGACAAGTCCGTTTGGGTGATGATAAACATTATAAAATTGTTGGAATGGGTAAGGTTCTTGTCAAGTAGCAGAATGGAAACCAATGGCTACTAAAGGAGGTAAGGCATGTTCCAGATCTAAAGAAAAATATGATTTCAATAGGGTAGTTAGGTGGTTAAGGTTGTGTGACAAATTTCACAGATAAAGCTTGGAAGTTCACCAAGGGAGCCGTGGTAATAGAAAAAGGTGAAAAGGTTGGTACATTGTATTTATGAAATGGTATTTCTAACCTTGTTAATGCTTTAACTTTCAAAGGAGAAGATGCAACATTATGGCATCATAGGCTCAGACACATGAGTGAAAAGGGGTGGAAGATTACTCACTCAAGGAATTTGCTGCCAGGTTTGAAGAATGTTGATTTGGACTTTTGTGAGAATTTCATTTATGGAAAATAGAAGAGAGTCAGATTTCTCAGAGTTGGGAAAGAAAAGAAGAGTGAAAAATTAGAGCTTGTGCATACAGATCTATGGGGACCTGCTCAGGTATCATCTCTGGGTGGCTCTCATTATTATGTTACTTTTATTGATGATTCAACTAGAAAAACTTGGAATTATTGTATTAAGAATAAATCTAATGTATTTGATAATTTAAAAAAATGGAAAGCTTTGGTTGAGATTGAGACAAGAAATAAATTGAAGTGTCTCAGATCAAACAATGGAGGTGAATATTGCAGCAAAGAGTTTGATAGGTACTGTTTAGAGAATGGAATTTGTAGAGAGAAGACAGTTCCACGAACACCTTCAGAAAATGGTGTGTCAAAAAGGATGAACAGGACAATCATGGAGCATGCAAGGTGCATGAGATTGCATGCAGGATTGCCTTTAAAATTTTGGAAAAATGTTGTAGATACTACTGTTTATCTAATAAATAGAGGGCCTTCAAGTTCCTTGGATGGTGGTGTTCTAGAGGAAGCATGGACAGGTAAAAAGGTAAACTACTCTTTTTTAGAGCCTTTTGGTCGTGAGGCCTATGTCCCTATTAATAAAGAAAATAGAGCAAAGCTTGAGGCAAAGTCAAAGAAATGTACCTTTATTGGATATGGTGTTAATGATTCTAGTTATCGCTTATATGATTATGAAAATCACAAAATCATTAGGAGCATGGATGTAATATTCAATGAAAAGGTCTTGTATAAGAATCAGTTGCACGAAAAGAAACAGGAAAAAGAAAACAAGGAATATGCAGTTCTTGATGAAATCACTAAAAAAGTAAAGGTGCCTGAAAATAATTATAATAATCAACAACCACAACAACAACAACCACCACAACAACAACAGGAACCCCAAACACCTGAAAGTCGTGTTAGAATATCTACCAGGATAAGTATACCCCATAAATGATACTCTCCTTCATTATATTTTTATTGTTGACTAATTCTGGTGAACCCGAATTTTATGAAGAAGCAATGCAGGTTGAAAGCAGGAAGAAGTGGGAGGTAACCATGGAAGAAGAGATGGACTCCTTGATGCATAACCAGACTTGGGAATTAGTCAGGTTGCCTACAAGAAAAACTACATTGAAAAATAAATGGGTTTACAAGCTGAACAAAGAAGATGATGGAAAGCAAAGGTACAAAGCTAGACATGTGGTGAAGCGGTTTGCACAGAATAAAGGTATTGATTTTGGTGAAATATTTTCTCCTGTTGCTAAAATGACTTCAATGAGAACCATTTTAAGTCTTGTAGTAGTTGAACATTTGCATCTTGAGTAGTTAGATGTAAAGACAGTCTTTCTCCATGGGGATTTGGAGGAAGAGATATATATGAAGCAACCACAAGGATGTGAGGTAAAAGGGAAGAAGAAACTAGTGTGCAAGTTGAAGAAGAGCTTGTATGGCTTAAAACAGGCTCCAAGGCTGTGGTATCTAAAATTTGACAAGCTTATGTCTGAACAAGGTTATATTAGATGTCACTCTGATCATTGTGTTTATCTGAAGAAGAAAAATGATGGCGGCTATATTATATTGTTATTGTATGTGGATGAAATGCTTGTTGTAGGGTCTAACATGGAGGAAATAAATGTGCTCAAAAGAAAATTGGCAAATTCATTCGCAATGAAGGATTTGGGAGCTGCAAAACGAATCCTTGGTATGAGAATAACTAGAGACAAAAAAAATCGCAAATTAAGATTGTCCCAAAATGAGTACATACAAAAGGTGTTGAAAGGATTTGATATGCACAACGAAGAAGCAACTAGTACACCTTTTGCTAGACATTTCAAACTTAGTGAGGAAATGTTCCCAAAGACCCAAGAAGACATGGATTATATGTCTAAAGTTCCATATGTATCAGTAGTTGGAAGCTTAATGTATGCAATGGTCTACATAAGGCCTGATATTGAATATGCAGTGGGAGTTGTAAGTAGGTACATGAACAATCTAGGAAACAAACATTGGATGGCAGTGAAATGGATTCTCATATATTTGAAAGGTACCACAAATCAAGCATTATGCTTTGGTGGTTCAAACATTTCTCTACACGGATATGTTGATGCAGATATGGCAGGTGACAGAGATAAAAGGAGGAGCACTACAAGATATGTATTTACTATAGGTGGAATAGTTGTCAGTTGGGTTTCAAAAATCCAAAGTGTTGTTGTACTTTCAACAATAGAAGCAGAGCATGTTGCTACTACAGAGGCTAGTAAGGAAATGATTTGGTTACAAAGGTTTATGGGTGAATTAGGTAAGAAGCATGATATGGGCACATTATACAATGATAGCCAAAGTGCCATTCATCTTGCAAAGAAATCAACATTTCATTCCAGGACTAAACACATACAGCTCAAGTACTATTTCATAGGATCAGTGTTGGAAGATGGAGAGTTGAAGCTGCAAAAGATACACACTAGCCAGAACCGTGCAAATATGCTAAAAAAAGTTGTAACCAAGGAGAAACTGAGAATATGCTCAGTTTCAATTAGTTTTCAAGGATGACGATGAAGATGTGAAACAACCAGGTCCAAAGAGGAGTCATTGTCCAGCAGATGACGTAGCGGTGGAGTTGCTATAATCATTCTCCAAGTGGGAGATTGTTGGGTGTGGAGCATGATTATTTAGAGGTCTTTGTTTCAGTCGGATGTATACCCCATGAAGTTTGTACAGCCCTCCACATGAAAGGCTACTGAGGGGACTTGTCCCCCTCGCAGAAGTCCACGGGGACTAATCCACCCCGGCTGGGGGATCTGGGGGACAGCGGTCCCCCGACGGGGGTTTCTGGGGCAGCACCCCCAAAGCTAAAAACAGATGTAAAATTGCCTTATAAAAGTATAGTAATTTCTAGTCAATCTGGGTTGTTCATTAGGTGGATGATCTCACAGTAAAACTTATGTTTAGTTTAGGGTTTTTTCCCCTAGAAGGCAACCCCTCTTTTTATATGAGGGCATTGTATTGAGGTTGTGAAATAGATGTATATTCTCTTAGCTAGAAACAGAGAGGCGATATTGTGAGAGAAAACATAGGATATTACAACAGATTTATTGTAGGTTGCTTCTCTTCATTTGGCTAGATAATAGAAAGGAATGACTAGCTATTCGGGGTGGACTAGCTATGTGTTCCATTGCTCTGTAATATATAATTTTCTAACAATTAGAGAAAATTCTTAAGTAATGGACCCACTAGGACCTCAATGTTCAATTACAATTGCATCCCAAACCCAAAAATTAGAGTTAAGAAATGACCGCTTGTTATGTAACAATGAAATTTACTTTTAAAAAATGTTTAAAAAGTCAATGCATTTTCTGCATGGTAAAAAAAGGGCCTTTCCAACATAATACTTTTTATTTAGTCTAGGTTTTCATGATCAATGTCAAGCCAATTAATGGTTGCACTTCAATATGTTGACAAGTGTGGAGATTGTTTCATGAATATATTTTAGATTTTTCATGCATAATTTTTAAAGCTATATAAATTTCATTTTCTAGAATTTCCTATTAATGCTTATGTCAACTCCATCAAGTTCAAAATAGAAATGTCAAGAGGTTATTATGTGTTTGCAATAGGGAGCTAGGTAAAGCAATCATAGACAAAGGGAGACGATGGGCTGGGCACAGTAATGTTTTGACAATGAATTAGTTGGGTTCCTAAGTCATAGAAAAAAGCAAGGCTATCTACGACGACATGATAGCTAGGGAGTACGAAAGTGTGAGGGAATGTCAGGTAGTGCTAACACATTCTACATAGTTCAAAGTAGGGAAAATTTTAGGGGTGAAATTTTGCAAATGAGCTATAATTTTTACATTTCCTCAAAAAAAATATTCTCCAATTTCATTACAAAATTGCCTATTTTTTACATATATATGATTAAATGGATGATATTCACCAAAATTTACCAATTTTAATAGTAAATTAAATACTTTTTTATTGAATATTCGAATACATTTTGTACATATGAACTTTCGAACTAAAACAATCACCTACAATACTAAATATAGGAAAATATTTAAATCCTTAAAAAATACCCTCATTTAAAGGCATGTTAGGCTTTCTCATACATTCGAACTGCTAAGGCATGCCACGATGTGTCAATTTCCAAGGAGTGCTAGGGAGTGCTATGGAAACACAAGGGAACACTAGGTTAAAATGCATGGAAATAAATGAATAAGAGTGTGATAGGGAGTGTGAGTGAGTTGGAATTATGCTAAGGAGCAAGGGACGAGGTAGGCTAGGACGTTCTAAGATATGCTAGAGGCCAAGGTGGCATGTCAATATGTGTTAGGTTTTATATTGTGCCAACCATGTAATGGAGTGCTAGTGGAATACAAGGGAGCACTAGGCTAAGGCATACTAGAGTCGAACATCATGTGAGGGAATGCTAGGGGGTGCTAGGGGGTGCTAAAGCATGCCAAGGAAGGACGATGATGCTAACACATGCCACATAATTCCAAGGGATTGTTAGGCATGCCACGCGCTATGGCATGTCATGATGTAAACTATGATCCTTAGTTGTTTTACGACCATAATTAGACATAAGTGTTGTCTTTGCATTTGTTAAGTGGGATAATTTAAGGTTGGAAATGAGTAGCCTAAGATGAGTTATAGGGAGTTCTTAGGTGAAAATGGCATAGTCTAGTTGTAGTAAGCGTAACTTGGTTAAGTTTTTCTAGTTGAGGTAGGACTTGGTTGGGTTCTTAAGTCCCAAAAAAAGTAAGGGTGGTTGTGAGGGCATGTTATCTAAGGAGTGTCATGGTTTTTCAAGGAATGAAAATGTGTGCTAACATATGCCACACAATGTTAATGCATGCCAAAGAGAGTTAAGGATTTCCAAGGTATTAGAAGAGGGAACTAGATCAAAATTCATGTAAATGGATGAATAAGAGTGTGCACGAGGGAGTGTTAGTGCATTCCAGATGTCCCAAGGATGAAGTGTGTTAGGAGAAGTTTAGAGTAAGACTTGTAGGAGGTAAGCATACAGTTGCGATAAAGGGATGAACAAAGTAGTTTAAGGAAAAGGGAGTCTTTGGGCTTGGCACAACACTATTTTTCCAATGACTTGGTTGGGTTCCCAAGTCGTAGAAAAAGAAAGTCTATCTACAAGTGCATGAAAAATGGGGAGTGCTAAGGTCCCCGAGGGAATGGTAGAAAGTTCTAACTAAGGTTATATATTTCCAAAGCATGTTAGGCATGCCAAGACATGCCAAGATTTGCAAGGTGTTAAGGTGTGGTGGCAACACATAGTAGGAAGTGTTAGGGAGTGCCAAGGAAGCACAAGGGATCACTAGTTTTAAATGCATAGAAATGAATGAATACGAGTGTCTCATAGGGAGTGTTAACAAGTTCTAGGTGTGTTAAGTGGGGAGGGACAAGTTATGCCAAGTAGTGTCAAGGAATGCTAGAGTGGTAGGGAAATGCGCCTAAACATGCCAATTGCTACGGTGTGCCAATGTGAGCTAAGGACTGTTAGAGAGTGCCAAGGAAACATAAAGGAACACTATGTAAAAATGCTTGGAAATGAATGAATAAGAGTGTGACATGGAGTGTCAGCGAGTTCTATGTGTGAGGAGCGAGCGTGTGCCATCATGTGCTAGGATGTGTTAGCTGCAAGTGCCAAGGAAACATAAGGGAACACTAACTCAAAATGCATGGAAATGATAGAATAAGAGTTTATGAAAGGAAGTGTTAGTGAGTTCTAGGTGTGCTAAGGAGTGAGTGAATGGGTATGCCAAGTAGTGCTAAGGCATGCTAAAGGCCACGGTGGCATGCCAAGATGTTCTAGGTGCTAGGGTTTCCAACACGTGCCATAGAGTGCTAGGGAAACATAAGGGAGAACTAGGTAAAAATGCATGGAAATGAACAAATAAGAGTGTGTGATGAGTGTCAATGAGTTCTGGTTGTGCTAAGGAGAAAGTGACAAGGTGTGCTAGGTAGTGCTAAGGAATAGTTGAGTGCCAGAGCGACATGCCAATATGTATGGGGTGATAGGGTGTCCCAATGTGTTCTAGGGATTGTTAGAGAGTGTCAAGTAAACTCAAGGGAGAAAAAGGTAACAATGAATGGAAATGAATGAATAAGAATGTGTGACAGGGAGTGTTAGTGATTTCTAGGTGTTTTAAGGAGGGAGTGACAAGGTTATATGTTAGGTAGTGCTAGGGCATGCTAGAGTGCCAAGGCATGTTAGTGCGTGATAGGGTGTGCTAGGGAGTGTCAAAACATGCCAAGGAATGTAGGGGGTGCTAAGTACATGTGCCACATAGTGCCAAATGATTCTATGATGTGTTAGGTGCTATGGAATGTTAAGATGTAAACTGTGTTCCTTAGTTGTTTTATGGCCATGGTTGGATTTGAGCATTATCTTAGTAACTTGTTAATTGGGATGAGTTGAGATGAAAATGAACGAATAAGTGTTTGTGAAAGGAAGTGTCAATGAGTTCTAGGTGTGATGAGGAGGGACTGCCAAGGTATGTTAGGAAGTGTTAAGGCATGTTAAAGGCTAAAGCAATTTTCCAAGATGTGCCAAGTTATGGTGGGCTAATGCATTCCAAGGAGTGTTATGCAGTGCTAGGAAAACACAAGGGAGCATTATTTCTAAATGCATGGAAATGAATGAATAAGATTGCGTGAGAGGGAGTGTTACTGAGTTATATGTCTTCTAAGGAGGGAGTGATAAGGTATGCTAGGTAGTGCCAACGCATGCTAGTGTCCTTGGGAAACATGCCAATATGTACCAAGTGCCATGGTGTGTCAATACATGCTAAAGAGTGTTAGCAAGTGTTAGGTAACCTCTAGGAAGCACTGGGTCAAAATGCATGGAAATGAATGAATAAGAGTATGTGACAAGACATGTCAGCGAGTTCTAGGGTTTTTAAGGAGGGAGTGACCTAGTATGCTAGGTAGCCTAAGGCATGCTAGAGTGTCAAGGAAACACACAACCAAGATGTGGAAAGTGCCAAGGTGTGACAACACATGCTAGGAAGTGTTAGGGAGTTCAAGGGAAATAAAAGCGAGAAACAGGTCAAATTAATGCGAGGAAATGAATGAATAAGAGTTTTTGACATGAAGTGTTAGTGAGTTCCATGTGTGTTAAAGAGTGAGTGACAAGGCATGTTAGGGAGTGGTAAGGCATGCTAGAGGCTAGGGCTACATTTCAAGATGTGTCAAGTTCCATGGTGTCCCAATGTATGACACAGAGTGTTTGGGAGTGTCAGGGAAACACACAGGAGCACTAGTTTCAAATGCATGGTAATGAATGAATAAGAGTGCGTGAGAGGGAGTGTCAGCAAGTTCTAGGTGTGCTAAGTAGGTAGTGACAAGGTATGTTATGTAATGCTAAGGAATTCTGATGTGTTACAGTGACAGGCCAAGATGTACCAACTATGAGGGTATGTCAATACGTGTTAAGGAGTGTTTAGGAGAACCATGGAAACACAAGGGAGAACTAGTTCAAAATTCATGGAAATGAACAAATAAGAGTGTGTGATAGGGAGTGTTTATGAGTTTAAGGGGTGCTAAGGAGGGAGTTATGAAGTTATATGATATGCAGTGCTAAGGCATGGTAGAGTGCTAGGGCATGTAAGCGACTGGTAGTGTGTGCTAGGGAGTGCCAAAGCATGCCAAGGAATGCAGAGGATGCTAACACAAGTCATATAGTGCCAAGGCATTCTAGGACGAACTAGGTGATATGGCATGTCAATATGTAACCTGTGTTGCTTAGTTATTTTACTACCATGGTTGTATGTGAGCCTTGTCTTGGTAACTTGTTAACTGGGATGAGTTGCAATTGGATATGAGTAGTCTAGGGTGACTTATAGGTAGCTCTTAGAATCTTTGATGTAAACACACTCAAGTTCCACAACACATCTACTTTAATGCACAATTAAATATACACACATCATAGAGTCAACTAGTGCACATGAAATTTTTTAACTTTTTCAAACCCCACTCCATTATATTACAAAATATAGTACAATAGGCTAGAGCTCCCATATTGGGTATCTTAACCCTTTACAATCACATTGATACAAGGAATACAACTAGGGATTTTTTTTAGTCCTTTGAAAACCAATATATCATGAAGAAGGTAACACTTGATCTAATTGTTGATGGAGGCCACACAAAACCCTTTTAGTCCACATGTCTTGAACACATATGGAAGGTTGTATTTCCTCCCATTCTGCAACTCCTTAATCTGCCTCCATCAATGAGCTCAACTCCTTTAGCTTATTGAACTTAGCTCAACAAACTCTATCCTTTATCTTCCTCCTTTGTGCTCAAGGTTTGCAACACTTAAGGTATTTGACCAGCTATTTACAACTCCGTTTGTGAAAAACTCTTTGGTATTCCCACTTTTTCCATACTATTGATCTAAGGTGACAAGTCTGGGGCTATGAATCCTACCCTTATTCTCACTGAATAAATCCTCTCCAATACAGTGAACTAGGGCTAGTTGGTTGGCCCACTTGACTGCTACTTTAGTCCTTTAAAGTTTGCACATCCTTACGCCTAATGCACTTTCCCTTCTACTAGTCTTGCTTTCCTTAAAATGTATAGGAATTGGAGATATTATTTGATAGTCACCTAACAACCCTCCAATTGTACTTGGATTTCCATTAATTTTTCCAACTATAGTTAATTATTTTACTAATCTAGCACCCACAACATTGCCCACATCTAGGGCTCTTCAAATCTTCCACCTAACAATGATTTCATCCCTCTAAAAGTCATTGTTCTTTTTTATCAATTTCTTTGATGTCCAATCTATGAAAATATCCAAAATACTCCTCTTATCATCCTTCTAATAATTAATAGATGATTAAACTAGGGTCACAAATCAACCACTAACAATCCATTAACCAATTGTTTATAGGTTGCTTCAAATATTTGTCCAAAAATATATGGATAGTCCACCAAAATCAACTCCTCTTCATGTCAATCCATTCTTCATAGGGAAACATTTTTCATGCTTAATCTTCTACTAAGGTTACATTCTCCTTTGGATATGTTATGTCCACACATATTGCAAACCATCTTCCATATCTACAGTCTATATTGCAAAGATAAACCTCACTCTAAGGGTCACAACCCCTCTTCTTCTACGTAGATTTATCACAATATTATGGTAATAAACATGCTAGTAAACCACCCTAACTAGGGAATTATACATCTATTCTAATTTATTTATAACAAACCTTACCCACATGTTGTCACCCAAAAGGACCCTCCTTAGAACTAGGTCCCCTCTCATGGTGTTGATTTTTATTTCCTTTCCATTTGACTCGTTATTTTGTTCATATGATTCAAATCACTTACTAAAATACAAAAGGGAAATCAATAGAAGAGATTACAACAAAAATGAGTAGGGTTTGTAGCTTAGTGACGTTAGAGAAATGCCATATTATATATATGTATGTGGAATACTTAATTATTATTCTGAATCTATATATAACATAAAAATTCAAAATACAAATGATTAAAATATTACTATAACTAAGAACCCTAAAAATAAGGAAATATTGTCAACAAATTAAGGAAACATCGTCCACAAAATGGGGGAATTAAATATACAAATGAATAATTTATGCAAATCATTTAATTCCTATTCATTTTGGGGGATTGAATTTCGTAAGGAAAATAGGTAATGAATATTGAAACCAGACTTTCATGATTGTAAAATATCTATTTTTACCTCACAAAATATCTATATTGATCTTGTCATGAATTACTCAACAATTTTAAATTTTACCTTTACGCTGATATATCTAAGCCCTAGGTGAAAAGAAAAATATTCAAAATTTAAATACATTTAATGGAGCCTTTAATATTGAAATGGTTATTTAAATGAAAACAGGCTTCAAAATACTTATATTAGTTTTCCATAAAACTCATATTAAATATAAAATTTATATAAAGTTTTGAATAAAACCGATTTTAAGTATAAACGTTATTGTATTAAATTGGAGGCCCCATTCATTTGTAATAAAGTGATTGTGGGGATAAGGGATTTTAACTCACCACCACCTTACCACTCGATGTATGATGACCATCATCTGATTAAATGAAGCTCACTGTAAGATCTCCTTACAATTCAAATGGTCAATAAACTTCCCTCTCACTTTCCACGTGATGGAAAGTATTAACCCTTGATTAGATATGGCTCCCGTCTCGAGATAATTACATGCTTGCTATAAAATTCAACATCTTTATAAATGTAATTCTAAATTGCAATCAACTTTGTAAAAGTTTTACAGAGCCCCTTAAAACATCTACGATTTTATTCACCTTAAATGAGTTTAGGGTTTTCTTCACCTCAAATTCAGTTTTATATTTTCATTCATTAATTCGTACACACGAAATATATTTTAGAAACTAGAGATTTATTTGTAGGTTGAAGAGGATTCATGTCAGTTTACAATGAAATCCACTAGTAATTTAATTTTAGAATTTTTGATGCCCACATATTAATGGATACCTTTTAGTTGGAAATTGTTTGAAATAGTTTTCCGAAGATTTATTATAATATTTTATCATAGGGTTTAGTTATATTTTTAGAAAACTTACATGTTACAGAGGTGAAAATATGAGTACTATTATATATATCTATATATATATATATATATATAATTATATATATATAATATATATATATATATATATAATATATATTATATATATATTCCTCCATATTATGCAAACAAATTTTGGGAATAAGATAAGAGAAATATGTTTCTCTCATTTACAATTTTTTATCTCATTACTTAAGAAACTAATTCACATTTTCTTGTTACACAAGGTATTCATTAGGGGAGGATTGCATTTCAGATAAACTATGATTATGGAAGACTGTATTAGCATAATGTTATAGCCATTCAAGCCCATGTGCATGGATGACCTAATTTCAGGGGGGAAATTAATGTTTTAAACCATTTACGAAAGAGGGGAAACTATTTGTAAATATTTCTTAAATATGTATTTGTTTGATACAAAATTACTTAAAATAGTTATGAATACATTTTTATAAAACCCTTGTTTTCTCATTCGAGAGGGGACAATTGGCACCATGGAAGAAACTTTGTAGATACTGAAACTACTTGTACATGATACACAAAATTCATTACTAATTTTGAAGACTATTCCTCGTGATTCTCATTGTTTTATTTTGTTTCGTCTGTTATTCTGAATTGCAATTATAGTCAATTAAATTTCATGTTTCATCTCGTTTAGAGTTTAAATCCTTTAGTGTTGTGTTCCAATATATATATTATCAACACAATTATTGAATGAGTTATCTTGAGTTATTTATGATTGAATATTTATTTTTCCTTAATATAATTCATCCTTTATAGTGATTGCAACTGAGGTGTTATGTTACTATATTAACATAGTCCTGTCTTCCTAACAATGTATGTTGTTCTCTAAAATCCACACATTTTACTCTTGCGCTAATCTCAGTCGCGATATATAATATTAACTATTTTTCATCATAGAGTGGAATGAACATGAGTACACCTGTTGCACATGTTTTCATCTAACCATAACACAATTTTTAATGTTACTATGTTGATAGATTCGTGCCTTCCTAACATTTTATGTTGTTCCCTAAAATCCTCGCATTTTACTCTTATGTGAATTTGAGTCACGATATATAATATTTACTATATTTCAGCATAAAGTGGAACAAACGTGCATGCTCCTACTGCACATGTTTTCATCTTTCATCTAACCAGAGCACATACTTTAATGTTACTATGTTGATAAATTTGTGCCTTCCTAACAGTGTATGTTGTTCTCTAAAATCCTCATGTTTTACTCTTGCGTGAATTTTAGTCTAGATATATAATATTAACTATTTTTCAGCATACAATGGAATGAACATGCCTGCACCTACTGCACATGTTTTCATCTAATCTAAGTGCAATTTTGTTTTAAAACCAATGCATTTATTTTCTTTTCCTTTCCTTATATTCACTTTTTATTACCACCGTATCTTGTTATTTTTGTCTTGCCCGGTAGGAATTTGACCTTGGAATTGTATATCATCACATGTTTTCCTTCTTGCTACGAGTGCCACCACTATTTATTACAACGAAAATATTCACATGTGTTAATATTTTATTTTCATATGAAAATCTAAGAATTATATTACAGGGTTATGTTGTGTGGTGTGTTGAGGACCAACAGTTACACCTAGAGTGGGAGGGCTATCTACTCCTCAGTGATATGGTCTTAGGTTGTCCTCAGTTACCACATCAATATGTGCACCAAAATCTTCTGGAGCCATTGCCAGGGAACGACTTATTAAAGTTTCATTTTCTTGGTAACTAAAGTAATCAGTTAAGTCTGTCACCTACTGGTGAATAGGCTCACTAATGCATGCACCTTGAAGGTTTTAAAGCGTATATTTCTTTTCTTAGTTCACCTGGTGACTCCTAGATTATATATATTATTTTTATTTTCCAATGGATATCTCTTGGACTTGTTTGCAAACTAAATTGTCTTCTAATATACCTGGTGTATTTCATGTTTTTGATCATACTAATATTGATAATTTCGACAAAGCAAATTTGAAAGAGAATCAAGGTTATTCAGCCACCGAGAAGAAGAGGTATGTAATGGTGTTTTCATTAGTCCTAATGTTGATTCATTTTAGGTTCATGTTGATTACTCAAAACCTCCTATAACATGAAGAGAAAACAAAATTCCAGAGAGTTCCTAACCTCAGGTTAGTGGATGGACTCTAACTCACAGTGGAGTGACATTTGATTTTGGAAATTCATGTGATGGACCAAAAGGGAACCAAAATTCCTTATGACTAGCCTCCTTAGTCTCAATAAAATAGAAAAATGGAAGTCCCTCTTATGTACTTTAATTAGCTCCTTGGTTTATGTGATTTCTTAATCATTAACTGTAAGTAGGTATAAGTTTTTATGCTATTGGATGTTGTTATGAAGTCATAAATTTATCATTTTTATCATATTCTTGCTTAATAATTATTATAACTACCCTCGTGTACTTAATATACAAACATATGTCTTTTATGTATGTAAATAATCCTTGAACGTGTTAATCTATAAGTACTATGACCTCACATTTATTCTTGTTTCGTTCTTGTCGTAAATTAGCTGAACATTTAATATGAAAAATATTTTCCCTTCATTACTTTTTGTTTCTTAGTTTCCTTTCACAACTCCATGCCCTATACAAAGGCTTTTGTTCTGTGTTCTTAATCCTTCACCAGGGAGCATCATCCCAAGTTGAAGCCGAATGTTGTGACCCATAATGACCCTCCTTAGAGCTAGGTCTTCTCTGAGGGTTGTGGTTTATGTTTCCTTTCCATTTGGCTCTTATCATGCTCATATGATTCAAATTTCTTCCTAAAATACAAAAGGGAAATCAGTAGAAGGGATTAGAACAAAAATTAGTAGTGTTTGTAGCTTAGTGACATTAAAGAAATTCCATATTATAAATATGTATATGAAATACTTAATTATTATTTTGATTCTATATATAACATAAAAATTCAAAATACAAATGATTAAATATTAAATAAAACTAACTATTATATGTGGCTAAAACATAAATAAATTATTATTTCTATAACTAAGAACCCTAAAGATAAACAAACATTGCCCACAAATTAAGGAAATATTGTCCAGAAAATGGGGGAATTAAATATACAAACAAGTTATTAATGAAAATCCTTTAATTACTATATATTTGGGAGGATTGATTTTTCTAAAGAATATAGGTAATGAATATCGAAAACAGATTTTCATGAATGTAAAATATCTAATTTTACCTCACACAATATCACCATCGATCTTGTCATGAATTACTCACAATTTTTAACTTCTACCTTTACCTTCAGATATCTAAGCCCTAGGTGAAAATAAAAACCTTTAAAATATGAATACATTTAATGGAGGCTTTCATATTGAAATGGTTATTAAAATGAAAACAAGATTCAAAATATTTATATTAGGTTTTCCATAAAACTCATAAAAAATAAAACTTTATATAAACTTTTGAATAAAACTGATATTAAATATAAACGTTATTGTATTAAATATGAGGCCCTACATATTCATACTAAGGTCATCGAGGTGGATAAGGGAGGTTAAATCACCACCACCTTACCACCCAATGTAGAATGGTTGTCTTCTGATTAAATGAAGCTCACCCTAAGATCTCATCGCATTTAAAATGTTCATTAAACTTGCCTCCAAATATCCACATGATGGGAAGTATTAACTCTTAATTTATGGCTCTCATCTCAATATAATTACATGCTTGCTGTAAAATTCAATGTAGTTATAAATGTAATTCAAAATTACTATCACCTTTGAAAAATATTTATAGAGCAGCATAAAACATTTAGGGTTTTCTTCATCTTAAATGTGTTTAGTGTTTTCTTCACCATAAATTCATTTGTGAGAAATATTTTTGTTAATGTTCTAGTTAAGGGTTTATATTTACATGTGTGAATTTATACATGTGAAATATATTTTATAAATTAGAGCTTTATTTACATGGTGCCGAGGATTTATGGTGGTTTACTATGAAAGCCACCAATAAATTAATTTCATAATTTTGGATGCACACATATTAATCGATTCCTTTTAGTTGTAAATGGTTCCAAACAGATTTCACAAGATTTATCAGAATTTACATAGGGTTTAGTCATATTTTAGATTTTTTTTTAGATTTTCTCCATTGTTATGGAAACAATTTTTGGGAATAAGATAAGAGAAACATGTTTCTCTCATTTACAATTTGTTATTTAATTACTGGAGAAGCTAACTCTGATTTTCTTGCTAAGCAAGTTATTCATTAGGGGAGGATTGCATTTCAGATAAATTATGATTATGGAAGACTGTATTAGCATAAAGTTACATCCATTCAAGCCCATCTGCATGGGGGTCCTATGTTTAGGGGAAAATTAATGTTTTAAACCATTTACAAAATAGGGGAAACTATTCGTAAATATTTCTAAAATATGTCTTTGTTTAATAGACATTTACTTAAAATAATTATCAATACTTTTGTATAAAACCCCTATTTTCTTATTCGAGTGGGGGAAGTTGGCAGTGTTGAAGAAACTTTGCACATATTGAAACTACTTATACATGGCACACAACTTTCATTACTAATTCTGAAGAATATTCCTCGCGATTCTTATTCGTTTATTTTGTTTTGTCTATTATTCTGAATTGGAATTACAATCAATTAAATGTGAGGCTTGATCTCATTTAGACTTTAAATCCTTTAGTGTTGTGTTCCAATATCGATATTTTCAACACAATTACTGAATGATTTATCTTGAGTTATTTACAATTGAATATTTATCCTTCATTAATATAATTCATGCTTTACATTGATTACAAAATTAGGTGTTATGTTTGTATGTTAACGCATTCCTATATTCCTGACAGTGTATGTTGTTCTCTAACATGATCAAATTTACTCTTACCTGAATCTTAGTCCCGATATATAATATTTACTATTTTTCATCATAGAGTGGAATGAACATTACCGCACCTGCTGCGCATGTTTTTGTCTAACCAGAGCATAGTTTTTAGCGTTACAATGTTGATACATTTGTGACTTATAAACAATGTATATTGTTCTCTAAAATCCTCACATTTTACTCATATGGGAATTTTAGTCATGATATATAAAATTAATTGTTTTTCAACATAGAATGGAATGAACATGCCTACACCCGCTTTACATGTTTTCATCTAACCAGAGTGTAGATTTTAATCCTACTATGTTAATACATTTGTGACTTCCTAACAGTGTATGATGTTCTCTAAATCCAAATGTTTTACTCTTATGTGAATTTGAGTCCCAATATACAATATTAATTGTTTTCCACGATAGAGCGGAATGAATGTGCCTCCTCCTCATACACATGTTTTCATCTAATGTCAGCACAATTTTGTTTTAAAATCGATGCCTTTATTTTATTTTACACAATATTTCTACCTTCCTTATATTCTATTTTTATTATTGTCGTATCTTGTTATTGTTGTCTTGCTTGTTGGGAATCTAACTTTGGAATTGTATCTCATCAAATGTTTTCCTTCCTCTTGTGAATGTCACCACTATTTACTACAATGAAAAATATTCACACATGGACTTATTATATTTGAATATTGAAAATCTAAAAATTATATTACAGGGTTACCTGTTGTGGTGCGATGAGGACCAACAGTTACACCTAGAGTGAGAGAGCTATCTAGTCCTCAGTGATGTGGTCTTAGGTTGTCCTCAATTACCGAGAAAATATGTGCATGAACACCACCCATAGAAAAAATAACAACTCTTGCATGCATAAGGGACTCGTCCTAGCTCATATGGATCGATAGATTCTCGACATTTCTTTGACTAAATATTGACATGAAATTATGATTTATACGACCCTCAAACTAGCATCACCTTAGTCAATATTACAAATGAAACCAGTTTTGTTTTGGGCCTAAATTATAGTGCATGCCCTCAATTTTTTTTCAATATTTGTCATAGACCTTGTGACCTACTAACCACCAAAAGGTAGGTTCTCAACCTTCTCTGCTATTTCATAATTTGATGCGACTTTCACACTGAGAGACCACTAAAATCACATGCCCAAATTCTAATGACCAACCTATCCTGAGCTCAATCTGTTAGAAGAGAACCAACAATATGGCATCCTACATCGTAGATCGAACCCCATAAGGTATGTGGCATTCCTGGAAACCCTCACATGATGATATTTCTCTTGGTGGATGATCATCGCCTCCCTTTGGCAGCCTTTACTTGGCCCTCTAAGTCAGTATACCATAGGACTACATCTCTCCTCTCCTCCTTGATCAAATGATATTTTTCTCACTTTATGTTCTTTCAATCATCATAAGGCTTCCTTAAATATATTTTACTAGGCTTATTAAGAACCCTCAAGAACTTATGGGTTTTATCCACTTAGACCTTAGGAAATATTAATTTTCCTTTTTAATTTTATTTTAGATAATAAACCCCATCTTGGGTCTGAAACCCCTTCGCTTGGGTTCATTTCCCACAAATCCTT
>APFE031073585.1:80748-108675 GCA_000404065.3 Pinus taeda | reverse complement strand
ATGCATGAATTTGGAAGCTCAATAATTTCGTCTTTAATTGAGGAGTTAAGGTTCACAAAATGCAAACTTTTTGGTCCATCATATATCACTGGTTTTAAAGGCTCGAACCTACCAAATGCAGCATGAGACTCCTGTTGTTGTTTTAGTTGATGTTTTGGAGCTACTGCTGCTTCAACATTTGAATGCACAGAGTAAGGCTTAACTTCTTCACTGTATACACTATAGCTATTCGTGGATAAATTGTGTTGACTCATTAATTTCTGGAACCTTACCCCTAAATCAAATCGACCTATGCCAAAATAATCACCTAGCCTTCACCTAACCTTAAATCCCCAATGTTTTGGCTTGGGCTTCCAATACTCTCCATATCGACAGTTAAAGAGATAGACGTATCTTTAGCTAAGGATTTTCTCTTTCGATGTTCTGGGACATCATAGTTTCCTCCGGTAACTCTTCTAGATGAACTAATTTGGTCTAAAGTTGATGCTACCTTCTCTTGCTTTGGAAAAAGATTTCCAACAGGTACATGGGAGTCTATGCTAGCTTCTACATGGTCCTTTTTACCAAATAGTGACAGCTTTGGGACAACATTATTTTCTTCCTCCCTGGAATTTGGAAGACAGACATCCAACTCTGTGTTGGATATGATAACATGCTTGGCAGGCCCTACACAACCAAACACCACTGTTAACCAAATAAAATCCATGGTCCAAATGAAAACCCTTTATCACTCACTCTTTACCAATTTCTCTCAATTCACTTTTTTTTTTTTTGAAATTGGCAAGCCATATAATCTTGCATCTGAATCTGAATCAAGAAAATTACATATCATGCATTGTATTTTATAGTAGGGAACTACACAGTGATCTACAAAACTTTGCAAGTGCTGGTTGTGCAGAATTACTTTTAGTCCTTTCTATGTATTTTCACCAGATGCATTGGAATTCCAAGCATTTTTTTTTGTATCAGAACAAATCATTTTGATTCTCCTTATATCATTTCTCAGAGTTGATCTGCCTCCTATCTGATTTAATAAAGCTATCCAAAACAACATTGTGTTGGGTTTCCTCCTAAATGATTCTAATAAGCATCCATCTAAGGGTTGGCTTGTTAGCTGCGACACATTACAAGATGCAAACTAATCAATGCCAGCAGTGAACTTTCTATTCTTTGATGCAATGCATTGATAAATCTCAACTGAGTACATTCTAATAAATACTTCTTCCATATTCTCTTGTCGATAATCCATCTTGTAATTAGCTTTTCTGTTAATTTGTATAGACGGAAGTGTCGATTTGCTGCAGTGGGAAACCCTATTTATTATTATCTGTTGTGTGTTTCTACCTTTAAAATGAAGGGTTTGTATACGATATTGTGCTTGTGGTTAGATTTATGAGCATTACACTGTGTTAGCTTCTAGGATCATTGGAAATTGTTCAAGTACTATCACTATACCATCAAGTTCATCCTCAACAAATTTAGACGAGATTTGCTTAATATTTCACCTGCTTTGAATGAAGTGGCAAGTGCAATAGTTGATGTCAGTATCTACATTATTTACCTATCTCCACATAAGTGTCCACTAGCTCCATAAAATATATGGTTTTGGCATGAATTATAGAATCTGTTCAAAAGCACCAAGCAGAGTTAATTGTGAAGAGTTTTCACCTTGCTTCTTTGATCAATCACAAATTGAAATTAAGTTTTGTTTCAGTTTATTATAATTTGAAACAAATGAGTGTTTGTCCTAAAAAATGGCAAAGGTAAAAATTTGCACCTATAGGCTGAAAGCTTCCCTAACAATTTGCTTTTTTTTTGTTCCATATCATGGTTTCGAGAGAAACTATTATATATCATTTTTATTTTTGACATTTTTTCATTTCCAGCCAGTGCTTCATTTGTTTCCTTAGAAGTTTTGAACTTTAAAGTCAGGGAAGTTTTACCCTGAGGTTAAACCGTGTGATTTGGTTCTTATATGATGAAACTACATTTCTGTTTCTTCTTGATAGTCATGTTTAATGATTTTGTGGCACATGTTATACTTTATCTGAGTGAGACTTGTAACCTTAAGAATTACCTGAAGAGAAATTTGTAATCACCTACAGAAGCGATGACTTTTTGGTTATCCAGTGAGTGCCATCTTAAAGGAAGGAACTTGTGTTGACTAAATGGTTAGGTGGGATTGAAGAGTGGTATACTGCCATGGAAATGACATGTTTATGATTAAGCCTTTTTAGAACTA
The DNA here is from genome assembly GCA_000404065.3 of Pinus taeda. Taxonomy (NCBI): domain Eukaryota; kingdom Viridiplantae; phylum Streptophyta; class Pinopsida; order Pinales; family Pinaceae; genus Pinus; species Pinus taeda. The sequence continues at coordinate 106,433 of APFE031073585.1, read as the reverse complement.
GTCTAAATTGTGATTGAGTTCCTATATGAAATTCTTGGAGCATGCATCTTTAAGAGTTAGCCTTATTTATGACTGAATTGTCACTTAAAAAATTATAATCAAATTGATATATAAGAAACTATGTTCTTGAAATACACATGTTTGAAAAGCTTGAGAAGAAAATTGGACTTCAAATTTGGGGTTTAACTTCAGACCATAGCGTTAGTCAAACAATGGATAAAAAAATTAAATCGTAGATCCAAATAGTTATGTACAGTAGTACAAAATAGTTATGTACAATTGTATGGAATATCTTCGTACAGTCATACGAATAGGTTGTACAGTGGTATGGACAGGCTGTACAACAGGGCCAAATCCACAAGTTTCACTGCTTTTTCTATTTTTTAGGCCTGCTGAATCACTATCTGAGAGTTTTTTGTGAATGATTTGGTTTTATTTGCGAATTATTAAAAGGGTAGTTGAGGTGCATGCTTTCCTACATCCTCATGGGCTATAAATTCTGAATTATTGATCTCTAGTTATGGTCACGCTAAATAAACTCGTGATGGCGATAATCTACCCATAATTGACGATGTATAATTCTCTGAAAGATCGATATATTTTCTATCTATCAGCTTATTTTCACATGAATTTTGCCTTGAGAATCCTGTGATACCATGCTATGATGTTAAACATATCTTGAATGATGGTCATTTCTAAACATTGTAAACAACTGAAATTCACATCCTAAACTACATTTCATAAAGAGTAGCACAAGATTTGAACCCAAGATCTCTAGTTCAGAGAGATTTCATTCCACAACCATAACCAGTTGAGCAACCCCACACATTCATTTCTTGTGATTGAACAATAAGCCAACTGACATGATTCGATCCACATTGGATGGCATTTTCCCTAAATTTTTTGAGCACTATTGATATGGTATACTTGCATGTTCTTATGGAGGAACAAATCTTTAATACTAGTGTATTTTCTTAACTACTCACCACTAGTTCGTTTTACAACACAGTATTTGGAAAATTGATGTTGACATTTGTAATATCGTCACTATTTGAAGTGCTCTAAAATAGTGAAATATGTTCCAATTCACAATGGTATAAACTCTGATATCTTATTACCTTAGATGATCGTTGTTTATGTGGCAAAGTTGCTGACTCTATCCACTTGCATCTGTTCATTATTTTATGGTTTCAATCTGATCTAAAAACACAGAGATAACATTCCTTGAAGTCTGATCATATTATTGAATTGAGGCTTCTGTGATCCATAATAGTTGTAGGAAGAACTTCAACATAAATCACATGAAGAAAGACCTTTATCGATGCGTTTCGAACCAACTAGTGTGGTTGAACTTGTCCTGACAATGAACCACACTAGTTGGTTCGAAACGCGTCTACAAAGGTCTTTCTTCATGTGATTTACACCGAAGTTCTTCTTACATCTAATCATATTATTCACTATTTATTTGGGTTGGATTGTCCTTTAGCGATAACAGTTTGCTTGGCATTTCTTTGGTCTATTATTGCAAGAACACAAATCTCTGAGTATGATCTTCTAACGATGACAACAAATACTTGATGATTAAGATGTGGTGAACTAATTAGGAGTGCTTACTTAGCTAAGACAGATACTTTTATCAAGCATCTAAATCATGTTTATTGTTTAAACTTTATGATACATCTAAATTGTACACTATGATTTCAGTTTAGTTTAATTAACTGTGATGATGTTGAGTATAATGTTACATGAGATTGCGTGATATAATGGTAGGAGGATAATGATGCACATGTGGTTCTTATAGTGATGATGTATCCATATGATGATGATGATATGCATAGGCATTATGATGTTTTTTCAAGGTATATTGACATATTCATTTACTATGTGATGATATGTATTTAATGTTGAATACTCATGATGGATATGATATGCATAATGTGACATAGGAATTATGATGCTATAATATGAGGTTTATTGACATGTGGTTCATTTATTATGTGAAGTCATGATATGTCTTTGATGCAAATATGTTGATGTTATAACTTATGATGGTATTTCATGAGGTGAAGCATGTGATAGTTGCATAAAATTTATGACATGCATGATCATGCAGTTCGTTATTATTCATAATGTTGCGATTAACAATGATGAATGTTCTCATGATGACATGCAAGACTTGGCATGTGGATTATTTTCTATGATACTATGATGGTATAGCTAATGCATTGGTTGCATGTTGAGGTGTGATGATTAACAGGACTCCACAAATGGGCTGAGAGGGCCGATTTATTTGATGATCTCGTGCGAGCCCATACGCACGAGGGAGAATAAGTAACACCATATGGGTTGGGGACAAACTCAATCAACACTACATATGCCAGTGGTTCCTTTGTCTTGTATAGCTCTTGATGGATAGCCCTTGAGGGGCTATGGGACCATCTTGAGGAGGCCAAGTGTCTGATATTGTAGGCTAGGTTCCTAGTATTGTATTGGGATGCCAAAGTCTGGTAGGTGTGTAAGGACTTTGATCCCTGGGGTTGTGCACCTTAGTGAGTTGTGGAGGGAGTGGGCCGACCTTGCAAGATGCCCGGAGACATTGAGCACTGTACCGGATGCTTGCCTTGGGGCCTTGGGGGTAGATGAGGTCTGAGTCAGGCGCGAGCCTTGGACTAGGATCTCTACTGAGGAGGCTTATGCCTGATTCTAAAAGTCGGAAAAAGGACAAAGATTCCTTGGGATTTCCCGGGTGTTGTGAAACTTTCGATGTTTGTTGGTTATACTAGTTCAACATTTGTTATTTTTTTCAAAATTTCAACAAAGTTGGGGAAAAAGGCGTAAAAAAATTATCCTTCCCAAGAAGGATTGGATCTCCTTTTTAGTCTGAGGGAGGGGTATATTTTTAATTTCTGAACTCTCTCATGATCAATATGAAACCCCATCTCGAGTGACGATGTGGCCAAGTAATTTTCCCTTAGTCATAGTGAAAAATGACTTACAAGGGTTTAATGGAAAGACAAACTTATGACATTTCTGATGTTAGGTCCCTATAATACTAGCATAACCCCCATATTGTTATTGTTGTTCCCTGTAGAATCCCACTAATTTTATTGTTGTGTCCTTATTTTATTATTGTTATGTAGGCCCTAATTAGATTTTGTCCCAATAAACCCCTATATATACCAAGGAGGTAATGTCATTTGAATCATCCAAAAACTTATTCATTTATGTGATGTAAAATGAGGTTTCCCCCTCAAAGAGGATTGTTTTCAAGTCATTGATATATCTTTTCATTTTTTTTGTGATGTGGCTACATAACATTTGGTATTAGAGCTTTGGATCCTAGGGTTTCAATGCTTCAAACATGTCTTCTTGACATTTTCGCAATAAGTTTGTTATGCGATGCTTCAGAAGCTAAAATTTCGACCATGTGGAGCCAAAATATTGATGAGAATAATGTAAAAATTTCAGAGATTGGTTCGGTATATTCTCAGAGATATGGTTCATGGAAGTTAGGGGTTTTGTATGCTCCATAGTTTAGTCTCAAACAAGTTATTTCAAGGAAAATCGTCATAACTTTTGTTTCAGGCATCCAAATTGAATTTAGTAAAAGATGGTTGAATGTACATATACTGTAGTTTCTTAGGTGATATTTTCAGGAATGAAGGTTGAAACAATGACACACAACATTCTATACAAGTTCATTCTACTGAACCATCTTGGGAAATTTGGCCTAACTTTATCTTAAAGAATCCAATCTTAGTCTAACTAGTGGGGTTGGAAAGAAGACATAGATGGATACCTCAGGATGAAATTTCATACCTCAAGAGGTTGAAATTAGAGAGATACAATGGTTTCAAGTTTGAGCTCCTAAAAGCAAGAAAAAGGTGTGTATTTTTTTAAATTTGCATAAATTTAGTTTGAAAAATCAGTGTGAAGTGATTCAAAGGGCATATTGAAGCATATATATCATTATTTGTTTCTAATATGCCTTTAAATAAGAAAATGGACACCCCAAGTAAACCAACATAAAACTCTATTATGACGCATGAAGAAGAGGAAGAAATGAAACATGATATATCAAAATTACGAGACCAAGCATTGTTAGACAAGAATAATATTGAGAGGGGGGGTGAATTAGTATTATGGAAATATAACATTATTTATGAAAATAAAACTTATTTAGATATTAACTTCAGAAAAATATAACAAGATCATGCACATGAAAAACACAAATAGTCATCACATTCAGACACTTGGATTTTAGGTGGAAAAACCACCCTCTAGGGTAAAAAACCACCAAACTATTTGTTGCTTCTTCTTTATTATCTATTGCTTCAAAATATTCTCATTTGCATTACATTATCTAGCCACCACTAGAAATAGAGCACCCACCCCTTGTATGAAATTAGAAATGTTGGCCACAACCAACTTGGAGCACCCATTCCTACAATATACAATCAATATGCACGTAGATTGAAGCCTCCACTCCAAGTACAAACAATTATGCAATAAGATAATCAAATTCAGAACTGAGAGCATTGTTGCATAAACAAAACTATCATCAAATGAGCTCACTCATGCAACCACAATTTCACACTCCAAATGAGAGAACAATTCTCTCCACACACACTCTCTAAACTGATATTCAATTTCTACTCTCAAATCTGAAATTGTTGAAGGATAATTTTTGAAACACACACTGCAATACTGAAGCTCTGAACTCCTTGCAAAAATCACTAGTTGTGCACTTGGACTTCATGCACACTCACTCACTCACTCTGCTAGAGAACCAACCAAATGAAAAACATTTCTCCACATATTTGTAATATCTGAGATCAATTAATTCTTGAAGTGATGGAGCTCACCCAAAACTTGTTCGCTTGCTTTAGATTTGATTGATCTGGTGTTTTTGACCAAATCAAGCCACTCTTTCCACTAGTCTCTTGATAATTTCAACTTTGATCACCTTCTATATGCCCCATGACTTGTCTCAACCATTTTCTAGAAAATTCTGACAATAAACTTCACCAAAAACAAATTAATTCCAAATGAGCATGCAAAATCCAAAGTTTTTTTTTTGTTTTTTTTTGTTCAGTCACACAGACAAAACTGATCAGATATGATTGTTCGCTCATAAAACATTTCCAGCTAGTGACTGGTAAGTTTCAGTCGCTCCCATAAGCCTTTATCCATTTGACTGGGGCAAAGCATAAGGTAAAGCAAGAGTTATTGCCATCAAACTTGCAACAAAGCTTCAGGGGGTTGATATGACCTCTAAACCATGCTTCCAAGCCCAACTTGACATTAGGAAACCCGATGCATAACTTCAACAAGAATCCACACACATCATCAACTAGACCTCTAACAATAATGTAGCTCAACTTTAGATGAGGCTTTATTACCACATGACACCTCTCTTGCAGACCTTTTGAGACTATGAATTTTTTTTTACATCAGCATGAAAACCCTGAACAAGTATACAATAGACTCAAGATGATACATAGAGACTCACGAGTACATAAATTCAATAGGTAACATCAATGGCAACACAAACATGCCAACAAACACAACAAAGTTCACTCTCACAAAGAGTAACAAAAAATGAATTGGTAGCGATGATGAATGTTAATATTGATGGTTTAAAAGGGGACATAGATGGTTTAAAAGTAGACATGAAAGTAATGATGAATGTCAAGATGGAAGGGTTGAAGGAATGTTTGACAAAGTTACTGCAAGATAGGGTTCCTAGTGGTGACAAGGTATTCCACGAAAATAAGGATGAGGACAAAAGGAATATGAATTATGATTTTAGAGACTCCAACAGTAGGATGAAGACTAACCACATTCCAAATATCAATATGAGGAAGTTTGATGGCAAGGATCCGGTAACATGGATACTATAGATGGAGTAGTTCTTTGATCTAAGTGATGTGCAACACAAACAAAAGGTACACATTGCCTCTTTATATTTAGAACCCAATCAATTTGTATGGTATCGATGTATTTTCTCTAGTAAATCACTAGTCACTTGGACAATTTTTATGGAGGAATCAATAACACATTATGAGGATGAAAAGCAAAATACCTTCTTTGGCCAAATGATAAATCTTAAAAAAAAAGGGTTCATTTGGGGAGAATAGTGAGGAGATTGAATACAAAGGTAATTGATATTCTAGAGGACCATCTGATTAATGTCTTCATAGGGACTTTACAGGATAACATCCAACATGAGGTTTTCTTTTTGGAATCTAATTCATTATAGAATGCATTCAGGGTGGCAAGAAAATTTGAAAGAAAATTTATGGAAACAAGGAGGTCTACCACTCACATTTATAAGTATGTAAGTGTTGTTGTTCCTAGCTTCCCACAACCTACAAGGTTGACACTGGAACAACTAGAGGAAAAAGGTCAAAAGGACTTTGTTACAGTTGTGATAATAAATACAATAAAGGTCATAAATGTGCTGAGAGGAAATTATCTTATATAGATTGTGAAGATGAGGAAGAAAAGGAAAAAAAACATCAAAATAAGAAGATATACACTAGGAACCAATCCCAGGGGCTAAAAAATAAGAAATTAATATGTCCATATCTTGTAATGCATTGGCGGGAGTTACCACTTCTAAAACTCTCAAGATAGGAGGATATATCAAGAAGAAAAAGGTAATAATGTTGATTAATTCATGTAGCACTCATAATATTATTCATTGTAATATACGCAAGGATTTGAATTGCTTTCTATACCCAACATCAAGGTGTCAAGTGATCATTGCAAATGGAGGAAGTTTAAATTGGGCAGGGAAGTGCCATAGTATCAATCTAACCATGGGGGAATATGTATTGAACAATCCAATTATCTCTATTCCAATGGGTTGTGGAAATGTTGTATTAGGAGTCCAATGGTTACAATTATTTAGGGATGATAATTTTTAATTTTCAATAACGTTTCTTGAAATCTTTCTAAAAAAGAAAGGAAATTGAATTAAGAGGTATAATAGGGAAACTTGGGAAGATAATTATCTCTAATGTCATAAGATATATTTTGAACAAGTAACAACAAGGGTAATTCCACAAATATGTTCAGTAGATGTTCAAGCGTTTAAGTTATCGATTTCTCCAGATATCCAAAGAGTCGTTGATAATCATTCCAAGCTATTTGAGATTCCCAAAGTTGTCCCACCTATTTGCGATCATGGTCATGCTATTCACTTGATTCTAGGAAGTTTTCCTCCAAAAATTAGACCTTACAAATATCCTTATGCCTAGAAGAGTGAAATTGAATGTATAATTGTAGAAATGATAGAGACAGGTATAATTCAACCTCGCCAAAGTTCTTTCCCCTCTCTAGTAGTATTGGTGCACAAGAAGGATGGATCATGGCGTATTATAGAGAGCTCAATAAGCTCACTATTAAAGATAAATTTCCCATTCGTGTCATTGATGAATTATTTGATGAACTACATGGAGCAAATTGCTTCACCAAGTTGGATCTTCGCTCAGGATATCATCAAATTAGATAAAGACATAATACATTTCGAAAAAAACATTAATAACTAATGAAGGTCATTATGAATTTTTGATCATGCCTTTTGGCCTTACTAATGCACCTTCCAAATTTCAAGATTTGATGAATTCCACTTTCAAACCCTTAGAAAATTTGTGTTAGTATTTTTTGATGATAATAATATACAAGTAATCTTGGAAACATCATGTTCAACATGTTTCCAGGGTGATCAAACTATTCGAGGAGAAACAAATCTATGCAAAACCCTCCAAATGTTTCTTTGGGGTATAATAAGTGGAATATTTGGGTCATATTGTATCTCATGAGGGTGTTAAGGTAGACCCTAACAAAATTAAAGACATAAAGGAATGGAAAATCCCCACAACCTTAAAGCATCTTCAAGGATTTCTTAGGTAGACAGGGTATTATCAATTTTTTTTAAGAATTATGGGAAAACAACAACACTACTAACAACATTACTGAAGAAATATGCATTATTTTGGAGTCCAGAAGCAACTAAGGCTTTTCAACATATTAAAGAGGCAATGTGCTGAGCTCCAGTCTTAACTACACCAGATTTCACAAAAACATTTATTGTGGAATGTGATGCCTCGAGATATGGCATTTGTGATTTTTTAATGCAAGAAGGAAGACCCATTACTTTTGAAAGTCATCCAATCAAGAGAAAGTACTTACACAAACCTATTTATGAGAAGGAAACATTTGAAATACTACAGGCTCTGAAGAAATGGTGCCCTTACCTAATGGGAAGACACTTCAAGGTAAAAACATATCATGATAGTCTTAAATACTCCTTGGAACAAAGGTTATCTTTGGAAGAGCAAAAAAAATGGGTCACAAATATGTTCATTTATGACTTTGAAATGATTTACAAAAAAGGGAAGCAAAATATTGTTACACATGCACTCTCAAGAAGGGATGAGGATGTGGAAGCATTTCTTTATGCCATTTATATTATCCAACTTGATTTGATAACTAAATAAAGGGATGAATGAAAGAATGATGAAGAGGTATGGAAACTCATTCAAAAGTTGTAGCAAGACCCAGTGCATATAATTAATTTATTTGGAAAAATGATTCATTGTGGTACAAAGATTATCTATATCTATGTAATAATTGCCAACTTAAACAAAAGTTTCTTTTGGAATTCCACACCTCTCCTATAGGAATGCACTCATGATTTTTGAAAACTTACCACACTGTTAAGAAGGATTTTGTTTTGGGATGGACTTAAATATGATATTTAGAAGTTTGTGGCGAAATGTTTGGTTTTCCAACAAAATAAAGTTGAGACAATTAAGACCCCAAGTCTTTTACAACCATTATTCATTAAAGGTCAGTGTTGGGAAGAGCTCTCAATGGATTTTACCACAAGTTTACCCAAGTCTCAAGGAAAGAGTGTCAACATGGTGTTAATTGATAGACTTACCAAGTATGCACACTTTTATGCACTATCTCATCCCTTCAAATCTAATATAGTAGCTACTTCATTTATGAAAAAAATTCAAAAGCTGCATGGAAACCCAAAGATTATTGTAGTGATAGAGATCCCATTTTCATTGGAAATTTGTGGACATAATTATTTTCTTGTCTTGGTACTCAATTAGCTCATAGCTCATTGTATTATCCTCCATCTGATGGGAAAATTGAGATAGCGAACAAATGTTTGGAAGAATATATTTGTTGCTTTTTATCTGATAAATAAACACAATTGGTCAAGTGTTTACCCCTGACATAATGGTGTTATAAAACTTCCTTCCATACCATAGTAAAAATGACCCCATTTATGGCACTTTAAGGATATCATCTATCATTCATCACATCGTCTTTAAGGGACAATTCTAAGGTTCAAGCAGTGGAAGATCACATCAAGCATCAACAACAAGTTCTCCAAATCTTAAAGGATAACCTGACTCTAGTGAAGAATTGAATTAAACAACGAGAATATTAACATCTATTGTGGCCACAATTACCACCCTATTAAAACATGCTATGATAGCAAATTTTGAATGGGTCCCTTATAAGTCTGATCTATCTCTCTAAATGATATTTTTCATCCCCATGATTTTAACTCTATGAAGAGCCCAATCTTCCATTCACAAATGGTGAAAGCCCCTTAACAAATCCCTCGCATATAACCTTGTTAATCCCTTCATTCATATGCTCATCGGGGTTTGTTTAGCTTCCAAAACCCTTCATCGCATCATTGTCCCATTATAATCCCTTTATAAAGGAAACCCTTCGCAAAATACATAAACCATCCCTCTTTCACTTATCACACTCAAACTGGGCACATAATGCATGCCATAAGGGTCAGACCCGATGGCAATATAAACCACACTATACATATATGTCAGGTCCGCAACCTCGTCGCATATCGCAATCAACTTAAGTCCAAGGTTTGTATGTATATATGGCATGCCCCTGGCCTCCGGACCCGACGTCACTATGAACTGCATTGTATACATTATCGGATCCAGCCCCCAATCACATATCGCATATCGGCAGAGCTCGGGCCTTATACACAATACGCATAGTGATATGGCGGACCCGCCGAGCCATCAATTATGATATATAAATATTTTCGGGTCCAAAGCCCTATCGCATATTGCGATCAACAAAGCCCCATGCTTGTGCATATTGCGATATGCGATAGGCCAGACCCGACAACATTTATAGACTCCAATATATAACATTTGAGGTCCAGATTGAGCGATCGGGCGGGATTATCTATGTTTTCATGTGTTTCCCAAATTTTCCAAAATAACAAAGGGATCGGGTTTTTAGTGTAAAAGGCGGGCCTGTGGAGTCTCGATATTGTAATTGCGCATCGGGGAAGTGGAAGGCATGGGTACTGTGACCCGTAGAGGAGCTAATACCCAATTGCGATTTAAAAGAAGCCCTCAAAAAGCCTATGGATTGAGCGGGAAATTTTGTGTTGGCTGTGTTTTATGCGTAAATCCTTTTCACACTTGTTCCCATAGTTTATAAAAGTTAATTGTTGGGTGTAGGAATTACACTTAAGCAAACTCATCAAAACTTAAATTGTCAACTCGAAGGATTCGTAAACTCATAGATGAAGCGCAGGCAATGCCAGAGATGGTATGAATATTTCTAATGTCAATCCCTACTTTATTTAAAGGAAAGATTTGCATAATCAAACTAAAAAGAGAAAAAGGCAACTTGAACCATCAAAATAATCTAAGACTGGAACAAGGAAGAATGCATTTGCAAAGAGGGATTTAGAAATAAAGGGGCAATCAATCTAGCTAACTATTGATTAACTACTAAGTGTGTATTTTTTCTTTAGCAGAGACACTTAGCAGTCTCATCAAATGGGCCCTTCAAACTTGCTTATATAAAGATTTCCTTGCACTAATTTGTCCTGCAATATTGCATTCTGCTTGCACTAGTGCAGGAACATAGATTTATGCAGAGGGTATAAATGGTGTCTTTACTAAAAGCATTTTACTTCATGCAAGGGCTTGAAATTTTTCAAGTTCAGAGCACTCAGATCCCGTGACAAGAAACTAGTTCTTGCACCAGATCAGAGCTTCTTGTACTTAGCATTTAATTATTGAAATAAGTGCTTAGTCACTGCAAGTGTATTATACTATGAAATCAAATTGCACACATAAAAATGAATGTTTCTGATTTTAACAGAGTGCAGAATAGAGAAAAAATCCATATAGTTTATCCTATCATGAAGTATTTGATGAAAGCAAGAAAAATTCTAGAAGTAAACTAAAAAGGCTTGCTGCATCACACCAACGTGCACTAGTGCAGGTTCATTTCTCTTGCTTGGACCAGGCGGGGAAAACCAATAAAAAAAACTGTATAAAATGAATAGCACACCAACGTGCACTGGTGCAGGTTTATTTCTCCTACTTGGACCAGGCGGGAAAACCAATCAAATAGAATTGCAGAAAATGAATAGCACACCAACATGCACTGGTGCAGGTTTATTTCTCCTGCTTGGACCGGGTGGGGAAAACCAATCCGAAATCAAGTGCAGGAAAATTAATAGCACACAAACATGCACTGGTGCATGTTTATTTCTCCTTCTTGGACTAGAAGAGAAAACCAATCCGAAATCAGGTGCAGGAAAATGAAATTTAATTACTTCACATAGTGGATATGCTTTCACTCAAATAGGAATACAAGTGCTAGAAATTAAATCACACTTGACAATATAAGCATAAATTACAAGAACAGAAAATAGGGTAAACATGCTGGGTTGGATGGGCCCTAGCTAACCAGTGTGTTTCCCTTTCAAATAGAAAACCTACTCAGTACTTTATCAATTCATCAGCTTTCAAACACAGAAATACGATTTATGAAACATGAGGTGGAGCTCCCTTTCTTATTAATTCATTGAGGCAAATACATGCGTGAATACATAGTCCAACCTAGATTCAAGCGATAACAAAATACAAGCCTGTTACCACCTCTCTGGCTATATCTCTGTTCTATACAAATTCTGTCAAAAAATATCTCATCCTATTTACATAACCGATATGAAAAATTTAGCTTCTCAGCCTTCAAAATTAGGCAGTTGAACAAAACTGGCCGTAGCCAATCTAGTTGTTCATTCTTCATAAATTCGATCTTGGCTGCCTTTAGATTGACCTTGCTATTGTGGCTAGAGCTCGATTGCCTTCATATCTATCCTGCGGTCGTCGCTGGAGCTTGACTGCCTTCATATCTATCTTGTGGTCATGGCTGAAGTTGCACAAAATGAGGCGGTGATCAAGGAGGTCCAGATCTGCTACAAGGATTTGTTGTGCTGGCACTAGTTCAAGATCCGATCTTGCACTAGGATCAACGGTCACAGTAAGCAGTTGACTACCAAATAAACATTGGATATATCGAAGAGTTATTATAAGCAAGAAATCATGTAATAAATAATTAATTAATGCTAAGTTAAGTTAAAAATATGAAATATAAAGTTCATATGGAATATGTCATCGTTCTTGGACTAGTACAAGATGAGGGTGTATAAGAGAGGTAAAATAGTGGTAAATGGTGATAATTTAGGAAGGGAAAAATGGTCAAAAGAGAGAAAATTAGGGGGCTAACATTAATGAAAGTAGCGTTTCTGTTCTAGGTGAATATCTTTGTTATATTGTTCACAATCATGAAGCTAATGATAGTTATCTTTGCAGGTGAGAAGTAAAGGACGCAGGAGGGGATTTGAAGAGCCATGTATGCAAAAGCATTGCGTCTAAGGGTTTGGCCGCAAGCATTCTGGTTCAGAACACCACGCGTTACATGTACATTCCGTAAGAAAAATATGTCCCGGTATTCATTATGGGAAGGCAACGTACAGTCACCCTTTTTACCAACATCTATTCACTTCCTCAGGAAAGGAATCGATCCGGCCATTATGCTTTCTATGTGTTAGTGATCACGCTGATGATCTTATCTCTGTGTACTCGATTTGCATATCGGAAACAGTGGAAAGATGAAGAGCTAGGGTAGAGCTAGAGTCAGGGGCATTTGCATAAGTATTACCTCCGAAGAGGAGGAAGGACTTTTGATTTTCGAGAAGAACAGTTTTGCTTTATTGTGAATAAGGAGGACTGTTTTGGGGGAAGAAGGAGCCTTTAGTTTCATACTTATGTGATTGTTATTTTATCTATTTTGGTTTAGAGTGTTGTTGATGGCATGAAAGTAAATGTGATTTGTATTTATGCATATTGATGACTTACAGTTCACTATTAGTCTTGTTAAATTGAATGTGATTCAGTTTCATAGTTAAATTGTGAATGGTCTCTGATTTGAAACTAAGTTAACCATCAGTTGCAAGTTTTAATTCCATAAAAGAATGTGGATTCCTATATGAGTGTTTGGATCGCAATTTAGCTTTAATACAGTCTTGTCCAGTTGCGAATTCAATCATTGATTCATTTGGACTTGAATCTATACATCACGCTCCTACCGAACATATATATGATGTTTGAACCTCTGTATTATGCTTCTGTAGGATATATTAGGATAGATAGGACTAGATTAGAGTAGTTAGAAGTATTATAGATAGGATTTAATATATAAAGGTTAGATGTTTTATTTTTTTGATATAATCGAAGTCTTTCTTCCGGAAGCAATCTATCATTGCATTTAACAGTTTACGGTGTCCCATAAAACCATCGTAGCCAGCCATTCAAAACGAAAGTAGGTCTAATTGGCATAGAAAACATTAGCCATGTCAACAAATTGGCGCTAGAAGGAGGGTCTGAACCACCATCCCCAACTTTTCAAGATTTCATCTATAAGTGCCACACATGGATTTGAAAATATTAATGTATGGATCATAAAGGTTAGAGAGATCCTGCCACACATTTGAAAGAGCCTCATTTTGAAGAAACAGAGACCCCTCTAAGTCCTGTTTCCAGGTCACCCAAGGAAGAGAGATTGTGGGAGTATCTTGTCACTCAGGAACAACCAGTTAGAACACTTACTCAGGCTTACACTCATTCCCTCTCTTAGCTCCCCATATTTCACTCTTTACCTACGACAACTAAGAGAAAGCCGAGGATCTTTACCTTGAGTGAAGATACATCTGTAGCCAATTCTCGCGAAGATATGGTGCTAGAATCTTGCAAAGTATCGACACCCCTTGGGAAGAAATTCTTGAGGATTCCCCTTCTAAAGGAAACTCCTCACTTGATTTTGAGAATCCTAACGGAGAAGCCTCAAACCAAAACTTCCCTATCCATAATATGGCCAACATTCCCCCTCTAGGTGGGAATCAACCTCCACCTCCTCCTTCGAGTGGGGAATCAACCCCCACCTCCTCCGGGATCACTCCCTCCCTGGCTTGCACAGGATGCTGTAGCAATACCTGGGAAACAACATCCCTTACCAAAAAATGCAGAAAGAGTGTTACCTAATTTCGACCCTGAGCGGGGAGATACCGTTGATAACCATATTCACTCTTTCTTCCTAGCCTTGTGTAGGTTGGGGGTCGTTGATGAAGATGTGGTGTGCCACCTATTATCTTTTACTTTGACTGGTGCAACCTCCACATGGTATTTCAGCTTGAGAATAGGGTCAATCACCTCTTGGGATTCTTTTTCAGCAAGCCTTTTTGGACAAGTTGGTGATGACAAAACACCTGTGGCCTTAGTTTTAGAATTATCCCATTTGAAAATGGAAACCAAGGAGAAGGTTAAGGATTTTAACATCCAGTTCAACACCTTGTTCAACAGAATCCCAACCACCACTAGACCTACTAAAGAGGTGCTAATGGAATTCTATATCTTTGCTCTCCTTGTCCCTACAGTGATGTCGGTTAAAAGTAGTAAAGCACAGACCTTATAAGGTGCTATTGATGAAGCAGTGAAATTCGAGAATGAAATGATCAGTATCACAACATGCCACCCTTCAACCGGAAAAGAGAAAGCCTCTCACCCATCTAAGAAGAACAATGGGAGTGATAACAAAGTAGCTGAGGGCAAAGAAAGGGATACCATAGATGTGGAAGGTTTGCATCAGATTATTAAGAAACTGACAAACACAGTCATCGATATGAAAGGAAACTCTTGAGAGAGTACAAGTGGGAGTGGGGGAGATTATAATAATTAAAAACCCTTCAACCCTTTCTATCAGAAGAAAATAGAAGGTGGTCATGGCCAACTTGCATCGCCTTCTCCACCTAATGAAGGGACTCTGAACACAGAAGAGCTGGCTCTTATTGGATCGCTCCTCAACAAAGAAGAAGCTGTACTGGGGCTCGAACCAGAACCAGAAGACAAGGAAGGATACCAAGTAGAAGAGCCCTCGGATGAGGAAACTTGAATTAATGTGCTGTGGGATTTCCATAGTAATGAGAACGACGAGGGAGATAACGCTGCAGAAATCAATGCTAATGAAATCCACACGTGAATTAAAGGGCTACTCCCAGGTGCGACAAAGCCCATAGGCCGGACAAAGCAATATGTTCACCCTATGAAAACATCCACTCCCGGAGTTTATGTCGGAAAAGATATATCTAGTGGTGATTTCAAGAATACCCCAGTTGCCAACCATCTAGAAAAGGATAAGATATCTGCAACTGCAACTAAGGCAACTCGAGATGGTAAACTCCCACCTAAGAACGAAAAAGCTGGTATGTTTACCCTACCCTATCCCATTTATAACATTGACTACAATATTGTAGATGATCTCAAGAGGTCTAGGGCTAATATCACATATTTCGACTTGTTAAAATTAACGCAACAAAGAGATTTTTTGCTGAAATATATGAATGAGGGGAACTGCAAAACCCCCACTACCTCCAGTGGCCAAACTGAGAAACCATTGTCCAAACCTGTAAGTACCTCTAGCGCATCCCAAATACCATCATCTATGGATGCCACTTTATCTGAAATAAATCGAAAACCCCAAGATGTTAGTGCAGCCATGATAGGGAGGAAATCAAAATCTATGACTCCACCATTCCTTATCACGTTTGAAATCTTTAACATGAATGTACACAATTGCCTGGTAGATTCTGGTGCCTCATCCACTGTTATGCCTTACGCTGTTGCTAAAAGACTACAGAAAGTGCCCAAGAAAACTAGAACTCGAATTATGCAATTGGACAGAACAAATGTGAAAGTAATTGGGGAATTAAAAGATGTGTTGATTCAAATGGCTGCTAAACCAAAGTACACACAAGTCATTGATATACTGGTGGTCGACATACCCAAGGCTTATGGAATGCTGCTTAGTAGGGACTGGTCATCAAATCTCAATGGATATTTCTCAACTGATTGGTCCCATCTCTTGCTACCTCAAAGGGGAAAAAGTGATATGATGAGAGTCGATAGAGAAAGATACATGAAATATGTGGTAACGAAACTAAACAACCCTAATGAACTTGTAATGTTCTATAACTCTATCCTTGGTAATTATAGTTTCGATGTTTATGCCACGGAAACCTATTTCAGAGAATGTCATGCAGAAATAGTCAAGGAGGCTTTGGCAAACACACAGTTGGAAGAAAGAATTAAACACCCCCACAATCCAACTGATGAGCTATCCTGTATTATAATAGATGATAGGATTAGTTTCATAGATAGTAGTCCAATTGACGTAACATTAGTTTCTACATTTTGGACACTCTATTTTGTTGTATCTAACTGCTTTGAAGGTGCAGGCACTGGAAACATTCTCATCAACCCACAAGGGAACCAACATCTGATGGCCAACCATTTGGAGTTATCGTGCACCAACAACACAGCAGAATATGAAGGATCGTTGCAGGGCCTAAAAAGGGTCATTGATACAAAAATGAAAAATCTTGTAGTTGGTGACCTGCTGATAATTATGGATTGGGTAAAGAAAAGGATATACTACAATTCGCCACACCTGGTAAAGTACCAACATGAGGTATGGAGGTTAACTGATAGTTCTAATTATTTTAATATCTCATACCTACCTCAAAGGCAAAACCAAGATGTCGATCAGACAGCTGGAGTGGATGCAAAACTCTTACCTAATCTTAGATGGAAGAAGAGTAAATTTTATGTTGAATTAGTTTTCAGACCACCTATACCTGATAACCTCTCAAACTGGTAGGTGTTCAAAGGTGACAATCAAACCCTGGAGTTCCTGCATTGTGGAAAGTCATTCGAAAATACATTCATTGATGGAAAGGAGCAGAAGTATATAGTCATGGTAACAGACCACTTCACTAGATGGACCAACGCCATCCCACTTTGGAAAGTTAATGAGGACGAGGTAATATTTGTTATAGAGAAATCTATCATCAACAGGTCTAGCATCCCTTACGCTCTCATAATTGATCATGCTCCTTACCATTCATCTTTAAAATCGACTAGATTTTCTATTAATAAATCAACCCGCATAAGGCACGCATTAGACTATTATCCCCAAGGAAACAGAAAGCTAGTGCCAAACTGGGGAAAATTGAATAAGCCGAAAGGTGAGCACATGAAGTTTCAACACTTATGGTTGGGTCCGTTCCAAGCTTTGGAAATAATTGGTCATGAAACTTACAGATTGAAAACCTTGCAGCGAGAAGCTGAAAAACTCCCTATTAATAACCAGCATCTCAAAAGATACTTCTAGTAGCCACCAAATTGTGGTTACTTTTGGAGTAGGTTAGAATTCTTTTCATTTTTTCTGTTACTAGTTACATTTCTGTCTTTCCTTTTCTTGTTTTATTTCAAGTTTACTCTCTTCCTGTTTTCAATTTCAACCTTTTCAGCCATTTGTTTTCTGTCCTCCAGGCTTGTTTTCACCTCTCAAATTGCTTCAGATTGCTTTCATTCCCTGCTTTCAGCTTTTGCACCCCTCATTAACCTGTTGATGATTATGTTGTTCGTAAATCCATCATTACCTTGCAAATCAAACAAATTTTCAATCAGCCCATGAGAACTTGAAAATCAGTTGTGAAATTCGGACCAAGCCACTCATTGGCATCTGTTGAGAACTGGGTAAGATCTATTGATAACCTAGATATCTGGAGCATGTAGGGGCATCTTTTTAAAACAAATTGTGTAACTACAAATGGAGTAGCATGGAGGAATGCTACATTTTGAATAAATCCCACTCATACCTAGCCTATACTTTCCTGTAAGGTTTACAGTCATTCTCCATTGGTCCCATCCACCACACTAAATTGTCCTATACTTGTTACTCACAAGTAAACCTCCTTTCATGGGCTAAGCTAATTGTCTCATATGCTGTGGAAAATCTAATTGTGTTGTAGTCCTTGTGCCTTAAACTGGAAGGACTTATCTAAAAAGAAAAGAAATTTCAAGTCCTTGTGCCAATCTAGAAGGACAGGTTATTTGGGAATCCGGTTAGAGTAAGGACTGTTGTTGGGCTTAGAGTACCAGTTGACACAACAAGCCCAACCTTGCTTAAGAAGTTTAAAAATATGGCATGATCCATGACTGTGCCCCATTCAATCAATGAAAATATAACACTAAAATTCTCATATAAAGTGCAAGATAAACATGTCTACATCAAGCTTGATGAGCAATAAAGAACTGAGGTACACACCTAAACAGGTATGGACAGACCAGTGATGGCCCCAAAGGGATTTTTGAAAGTGGGAAATAGGTAAAGGAAGGTAAATAAACCCCATAATACTACCATTGGAGAATGCCTTTCAAAATCATATCAGTAAGTAGAAGATATTTGTCTCTATCCCTCCTGAAGCAGCTAATGTTTAAGTGGAACCCATGCTTGTCCATCTATATAGTTTGCATTTCAAGTTTATCTTAACATCCTGATGTTTTATTGATTTGAAGGTTATTTGGAAATAGAGATAACTAGTTCGCCCAGCGGTTCGCCATTTGTTGTGGCCACAACTACCACCCTATTAAAACATGCTTTGATAGCAAATTTTGAATGGGTCCCCTATAAGTTTGATCTATCATCTCTCTGAATGATCTTTTTCATCCTTGTGATTTTAACTCTATGAAGAGCCCAATATTCCATTCACAAATGGTGAAATCCCCTTAACAAATCCCTCACATATAACCTTGTTAAGCCCTTCATTCATATGCTCATCAGGGTTTGTGTAGCTTCCAAAACCCTTCATTACATCATTGTCCCATTATAATCCCTTTACAAAAGAAACCCTTCGCAAAATACATAAACCATACCTCTTTCACTTATCACACTCAATCTGGGCGTAACGCATGCCATAAGGGCCAGACCCGATGGCATTATAAACCACACTATACATATATGTCGGGTCCGCAACCTCTTCACATGTCACAATCAACCTAATTCCAAGGTTTATACGTATATATGGCATGCCCCTGGCCTCCAAACCTGACATCACTATGAACCACATTGTATACATTATCGAGTCCAGCCCCCAATCGCATATCGGATATTGGTAGAGCTCGGGCCTTATACACAATACGCACAATGATATGTCGGATCCGTCGAGCCATCAAATATGATATATAAATATTTTCAGGTCTGAAGCCCTATCACATATCGCGATTGGCGGAGCCCCAGCCTTGTGCATATTATGATATGTGATAAGCCAGACCCGACAACATTTATAGACTCCAATATATAACATTTGAGGTCCGGCTTGAGTGATCGGGGCTGGATTATCTGCTTTTTCATGTGTTTCCCAAATTTTCTAAAATAACAAAGGGATCAGGTTTTCAATTTAAAAGGTGGGCCTGTGGAGTCCCGATAGTGTAATTACGCATCGGGGAAGTGGAAGGCATGGGTATTGCGACCCTTGGAGGGGCCGATACCTGATTTCAATTTAAAAGAAGCCCTCAAAAACCATGCCAAGCCTATGGATTGAGTGGGAAATTGTGTGTTGACTATGTTTTATGCGTAAATCCTTTTCACACTTGTTCCCATAGTCTATAAAAGTTAATGAAAGCAACTTTTGTGTTCTATGTGAATATCTCTGTTATATTGTTCATAATCATGAAGCTAATGATAGCTACCTCTGCAGGTGAGAAGTAAAGGACACAAGAGGGGATTCGAAGAGCCATGTATGCAGAAGCGCTGCATTTAAGGGTCTGGCCACAAGCATTCCAGGTCGAAACCCCACACGTTGTTTGTACATTCCGTAAGAAAAAGTTGTCCTGGTCTTCATTATGGGAAGGCAACATACAGTCACCCTTTTTACCAACATCTGTTCACTTCCTCAAGAAAAGAATCAATCTGGCCGTTATGCTTTCTACGTGTTAGCGGTCACGCTGACGATCCTATCTCTATGTAGTCGATTTGCAAATCGGAAACAGTGAGAAGATGAAGAGGTAGGGTAGACCTAGAGTCAGGGGAATTTTCATAAGTATTACCTCCGAAGAGGAGAAAGGGCTTTTGATTTTCGAGAAGAACAATTTTGCTTTATTGTGAATAAGGAGGACTGTTTTGGGGGAAGAAGGAGCCTTTAGTTTCAGACTTATGTGATTGTTCTTTTATCTATTTTGGATCGGAGTGTTGTTGTTGGCATGAATGTAAACGTGATTTGTATTTATGCATATTGATGACTTACAGTTCACTATTAGTCTTGTTAAATTGAATGTGATTCAGTTTCATGGTTAACTTGTGAATGGTCTCTGATTTGAAACTAAGTTAACAATCAGCTGCAAGTTTTAATTCCATGAAAGAATGTGGATTCCTATATGAGTGATTGGATTGCAATTTAGCTTTAATACAGTCTTGTCTAGCTATGAATTCAGTGATTGATTCATTTGGACTTGAATCTATACATGATGTTTAATATTCTTTATCACGCTCCTGTCAAACATATATATGATGTTTAAACCTCTATATTATGCTTCTATAGGATAGATTAGGATAGCTAGGAATAGATTAGAGTAGTTAGAAGTAGTATAGATAGGATTTAATACATAAAGGTTAGATGTTTTATTTTGTTGATTTAATCTAAGTCTTCTTCCCGGAAACAATCTATCAATGCATTTAACAGTTTATGGGGTTCCTTAAAACCTGTCGGAGCTAGCCATTCCAAACAAAAGCAGGTATAATTGGGGTCTGCAATCGAGTTAGTTCCCCTTGTTAGCACAGTGAACATTAGCCATGTCAACAACATCAAAATGAAAGAAGTTTTGATGTGGGTGATTGGCTATTTTTATGACTACAACCATGCAAACAAATGTCTCTCAAGCAAGCTAAGAAGGATAATAAATTATCACCCAAGTACTATGGCCCTTACAAGATGTTGTAAAAGATTGGTATTATGGCATACAAATTGGAGCTACCTACATCTTCATGAGTACACCCAAGTTTCCATGTTTCGTGCTTAAAGAAGGTTATAGGTGTCAATCTCCAGTTCAAATTATATTTCCAAAACTTGACAAAGAAGGAAAAATCATATTGGAGCCTGAAGTAATCACAGAAAGAAGAATATGGCTGGCATGGAACAAATCAATTTTAGAGTATCTCATTAAGTGGAAGAACTTATCTAGTATAGCCCCCATATTGTTACTGTTGTGCCCCATAGAAGCCCATTATTATTATTGTTGTTCCCTTACCTTATTATTGTTATGTAGGCCCGAATTATATTTTCACCCCTTAGACTCCTATATATACCATGGAGGTCTTTTCATTTGAATCATCCAAGAATCTTTCATTTATGTGAATTAAAATGAGGTTTTGCCCTCGAAGATGCTTATTTTCAAGTTGTTGATCTATCTTTTCTTCTATTTGTGATCTAGTTACATAACATCTAGAATACTGCTTCGAGATGTTCTAAGTGTTGAGAATCAGATTGCTAAAAAATAGTCATGTCATCAAGATATATTATAATAAAATAATCCATTTCTTCAACAAAAGCAATATACATATCCCCATGTAAGGTGGATCTAGCGTTCATTAACCCGAAAGGCATCTTCTCATACATGAATGTCCCCCATGAGGTGGTGTCTTGTACCTATCATCTTTATGGATACGAATTTGATTTAGCCAGAAAAGTTGTCCATCATGGAAATCCTATGAGCCCCTACTACCCTTTGAAGGATATAGTCCATTTTTGATAGAGGGTAATTATCTTTTAGAGAGGCCCTATTTAAGTTTTAGAAATATATGCAGAGTCTAATATCACCATTTTTCTTTTTGATAGGAGTCAGATTTGATACCAAATCAAAGTACCTTAATGGTACTATTAGTTTGGCATCAAGCAATTTTTTGACTTCCCTTTATATAGAAGGAAATAGTAAAGGATTTACATGTTTGAGCTTTTGCTTGAAATTTTTAACCCCTTCCTTTAAAGGTATCTTATGTTCTATGATTTTCCTATCATAGGTTTCCAAATCTTCATAACTCCAGGAAAACACGTCAGTAACTTTTTGAAGAGATCTATATATCAACTTTTAATTTCTTCAGGAAGCAATTTAGATAAATTAATAATTTTAGGTTTCAACATAGGAGAAGTCATCACATTTTTCTGATCAATTTTTTTCAAGGGAAATCAACCCTCATGAAATGTAATTATTTTTAATTTAATTGTGCCATGTTTTCCTATTTTTACACTAAAATTCGAAAGATCATGATCTTCTATGTTATCCTTGTCACCTTCTATGCATAAATAAAAAAATATCCATAATTTAAGTAATTTTTTAATTTCATGGTCATCTTCGAAGACCTACCAATGTTTCACATTGTCAGGGTTGGAAGGACAATATAGGATATCAATTTCACATTTCACCTTAGTTTGATCCGGAGGAATGAATTTTGCAGCGTAATAAATAATGTGTCAGCTAATTTATTTTGTTCTCATGGCATAGTAGTAAAATTCATGGTTGAGAAGAAATTTTCCATCATGTCCAAAAAGTGATTCTGGTAAGCTCTAAGTTGTGGGTGCTTCACCTGAAACTTATTGGTAACTTTTTAAATTACAAGTTCAAAGTCACCGAAAATTGAAAGGTTTTGAATATTTAATTTCTGAGCAGCGTCAAGTCTTAAAACCAGGGCTTTGAACTCAGTCACATTGTTAGTGGTTTTGAAGTTTAACTTAAAAGGAAAGGTTATGTTCTCCTTGTTGGGGGAGACAGAAACCACTCATGTGCCATATCCATTTCAAGAAGAGAAGCCATCAAAAAACATCTTCCATATTACATTTAAATTTTTCAAAATGTCTTTTGGTTTTTATTTTTTATTTACAAGGTTCTTTTCTTCATTTTTTATGGTTAATATGAAATTACCTAAATTGTTGTTAAATGCATAAATAGGGAAGTTATTTGGATTGTTCTCAGAACTAACAGTATAATCTAATCATGACTCCCACTACAATCACCTTGTGCCACTCCTGAAAATAGATATAGTCACATAGGACAATTCGATCTAGAGAGAACCTCCTAGCTTGGATCCCTAGGATCGTGATAAGAGCATGTCATAATTGGGTGGAATATCTACCACTACTACATCCATAACTACACTCTTCACTACTACTTGCACTAAGGCAACTACTTGTCTTTTATCATACTGAGGAATTTAACTCTATGAGAATTGAAGGAATAAAGGTCTTTATAATCTCAGGTTATATATCAACCC
This sequence comes from Pinus taeda, assembly GCA_000404065.3. Taxonomy (NCBI): domain Eukaryota; kingdom Viridiplantae; phylum Streptophyta; class Pinopsida; order Pinales; family Pinaceae; genus Pinus; species Pinus taeda. Next base: position 82,898 of record APFE031073585.1, on the reverse strand, counting down.
ATGGAATCCATAATTTATTTTGGCATAAGGTTATGAGATGCCCTGGAATCTAGCATACAATTATGCAGGGTGAAGTCATGGATTTTCAAAATAATATAAAATAGGTACTAAGCTATCCTCTTTTTCAATTTGGGGACTAATAGTAATTTTAGGAGCATTTATTTTATATTAATAACATCGGTCGCTAATCCTTCATCTGATTGATCTATAGACTCCTATACATAGAAAGGAGGTTTTGTCATTTGAATCATCAAAGAATCATTCATTTGTGTAATGTAAAGGAGGTTGTCCCCTCGAAGAGGCTGAATTCTAAGGCATTGATCTATCTTTTTGTGAGCTGGTTTCATAACATTTGGTATCAGAGCTTTGGATTCTAGGGTTTCGCTGCTCCAAAAAGGTCATCGTGGAATTTTCACTATAACATTTTTTTCTGCGAAGTTTTAGAAGTGAAAAAAACAACCCAATTGAGACGAAATTGCATTGAACCTCGGGTCCGAATTTCAGAGCTTTTCACGCTATATTTCCGGAGATATGATCTGAGGAAGTTGGTCTTTTTGTAGACTCCTGAATTACATTCTAAATAGGTGACCTGGGGAAAATCGTCATAACTTTCTCTCTGAGCATTGGATTGAAGTTTTGTAAGAAGGTACAAAAAGAGGATGGACTTTAGTTTCTTGTATATATTTTTTAGAGCCAAAGTTTGAAACAGGGACACGTGGCATGTCGTACAAGTTCCCTCTATTGAACTAGTCTATAATCAGGTCACTGTGGGAGATTTGGCATAACTCTTCCTTGGAGGATCCAATTTGGATCAGACTAGTGGCATTGGAAAGAGGACATAGAGGGATACTACAAGTCGTAATTTTAGAACTAGATGATCCGAAATTACAGAGATACATCAGAGGCAATATCGAGCTCCTACAAAGTGAAAAAAGGTGTGTAGATTTTGTTAAATTTTTTCTTAAGCTTGGTTTGAAAAATTATTTGGAAGAATTCAAAGGGCATAATAGAGCATTATTATCAGTAACTGATGCCCAAGGAAAGAAAATGCAAACACCTAGTAAGCAACTTGAAAGCGCTAGCATGAATCATGAAGAAGAGGAAGAAATGCTACATGATATATCAAAATTACCAGACCAAGTGCAACAAATGTCACTCTCACAAAAGTTAACAGAAGCTAAGATAAATGGCGTAGAATCTAAGATAAAGAGCGTGGAAGCTAAGATGAATGGCATGGAAGCTAAGATGGACAATTTGAAGATAGATTTGAAGACATATTTAAAGATAGACATGGTAGACTTGAAGACAGACATGGCAGATTTGAAGACAGATTTGACAAAGTTTCTACAAGAAATACTTACTAATGGTGAAAGGGTAGTAAAGGAAACTCATGATGCGAAAAAAAGAAATGTTAATCATGATTTCATGGACTCTAATGTTGGATCGAAGACCCACCATATTCCAAAAATCGATATGAGGAAGTTTGATGACAAGGATCCCGCAACATGGATATTACAGATGGAGAAATTTTTTGATCTCAATAATGTGCAAAACACACAAACGGTACGTATTGCAACTTTATATTTGGAACCAAATCAATTTGTATGGTATCAATGGCTTTGCTCTCATAAACAAGCTATCACTTGGGAAATTTTTATGGAAGAATTGACAGCACATTATGAGGATACAAAAAGCAACACTTTTCTTAGCCAATTGATAAAGGGTTCAATAAAGGAGCACATTGAGGAGTTCCAAAAATTGAACATAAGGGTAAAAAATATCCTAGAGGAGCATAGGATTGATGTGTTCATAGGGACTTTAAAATATAATATCCAACATGATGTTCGCCTTTGGGAACTTGATTCATTAGAGAAGGCATTGAGGTTAGCAAGAAAAATGGAAAGCAAAATTATGGCAACCAAGAAGCATACCACTCACAACTATAAAGATGGAAGTGTTGTTGCTCCTAGTCTTTCACAACCTATAAGGTTGACACCACAACAATTGCAAGAAAAAAGAGCAAAAGGGCTTTGTTACAATTGTGATAGCAAATACACTAAAGGTCATAAGTGTGCTGAGAAGAAATTATTCTACATAGATTGTGAAGAGGAAGAAGAAAAGGAGCAAGAAAGGTCAAAAGAAGAGGATAT